>PVKA01018869.1:0-43044 GCA_004027165.1 Ctenomys sociabilis | reverse complement strand
AAGCTACAACCCTAATTTGGAAAGTGAATTTCTGATGTGTTAAAAAATAGTAAGTCATGGTAGAAAGGACATCTGAATTATTCTACAAACATACTCTAGCAACTATTGTATCCAAATGAACAATTTTGTATTTACTTTTCTTGAATATTATATATACAGTCAGGATAGTTACTTAAGTACAAAGTGGATTCCACGATTCATAACTATTTACACATTTTCCAAATCCACTTCTCATTAAATAGTTCATTATGCCATCATATTTTCTACCTATTTGAGCATAAGTTTTCTTGCTATTTTAACCAGTAAGAAAAACTAGGGGGAAAAAAAAGTGAGTGCCCATGCCTGTAAGCAAAATCAAAAACATTTAAGAAGACTGATTAAATAAGCTGATGCAAAAACTTGTATCATAATGGAAAGTTTAAATTCCTTGCCAGTCTTTCTAGAATGCTAAGGGAGTATACTCCAAAGCATTATGACTGTTTTGAGACCTAAAGCCTATAACTAAGTGTTATGCTTGTACTTCGAAGTTCCCCAGAGTCTCATGGGGTCAGAGGAAAAGCTGAATCTAATGAACATGAGGCTAGGATCAAGCATTGAATGCTGGCAATGAGTTACTGTTCAATGCTAGGATTAAAGGCATGAGTGATAAGGGCAGGTAGCCCAGGGAGGACAGCCAGAAAGAAGGATGTTATTGTAGATGCTTTTCCCTTGTGTCATGCTGCTTCTTTGCACTTTCACTGCTTTATGGCCCTCTGTCAGGCCATCCAGCCTTGCAACCAATTGATTATGAGCTGAACCCTCTGTAAACTGTGAGCCAAGATAAGCCCCTCCCCCTTTAACTTTGAGTGACAGATGTTTTGTCTCAGCAATGAGAAACGTAATTAAGCAACCATTTAAGTTCGTAATGATGCTGAATAATACTGGAGGTAATTAAATGTAGCACAACAATCGATCCCTTAAATTTTACTCCAAATTAAGTTTATGAGTTACTTACCTAAAGACCAGGCCAAATATCTATTGAACACCTAACATGGGTCCCAAACATAGGATGAATGGTCATGAAGCATTGTTCATTTGTTAGTATAAGGATAGACATAATTGTGCTCTGAAGTTTTTGACTTTAATCTGTTACTATGCTATTTCCCTGTTAGAATCATTGATTATTGTTAAAGTACTGATGAAGGGACAACATCACTCTAACCTTACAAAGTTGTCATATATATATATATATATATATATATATATATATATATATATATATATATATATGGATCTAGACTGCTTTCTGCATTTCTCTAAGCAACTAACTTTTTTTTCCTTCTTACTCAAGACCATTTTTCTAGCCTCCTCAGTTCCTTTGGTCATCAGCTAGAAGTCAAAAATCTCTTCCAAAGTCTATGAAATAGGCATCTACTAGCTGTTATAAAATATTTAGGAAAGCCTGGAAATATATTAATGTAGTGTGAATCTGTCAGCCAATAACAGTAAAAAATAGTAAACTCATTTGTTAATAACTACTATTTTTAAATAAGCTTTTTCTAAAAGATGAAACAGAAACTAATCTACAGCAATAAAGACTTGAAAATAAGATAACTCAAGCACCAGTTCTCATGACTTCAATTACACAAGTGTTCCATACTTGAGATTCCCAGGACTCAGATATTAATAATGTTCTCTTCCCCTGAGATAGAGAAAATTTCATTACATTATGTGCCCAGTTCCTATGTATAACAAAATGGATGATATGTTTCCCTTGTGCTGCAAATGATTTGAGTTAGTTTATGAACAGGAAAGATCAGAAAAATATTAAGAGTTTATAGACTCCAGTTTAAAAATTAATTGAAGCAATTTAGTCCAATGCATTGAGAACTTGTCACTGATATGTACACTTACATGAAAATCTTAGAATGTTTAAAAGCAATTCCATTAATTTGCCAAGGATGCATGTACAATAATGCAGTGAACAATTTAGATTCATTTAACTAATCTAAAAAATAACTTTTAAATATGCAAAACTGAGTCCTTTAAAATAACATATGGGGCAAGGGAGATAGCTAGGTAGAATAAGTACTTGTCTGGCAAGCACAAGGGCTTGAGTTCAATCCCTAGTACCTCAATAAATAGATAAATAAATAACATCTCATTGTGTCTTTAGTGAAAACAAGGTGTTCCCTAGAAGCACTTTATTTAGAATAGATTATTGTCATTTTGGTTTTTTTTTCATATTTGGTACAGGTTCTCACCACACAGCTTGGACTCATAGTGATCCTACTATCTCAGCCTCCCAAGCACTGGGATTACAGGAATGCACCACCATGCCCCATCTCAGCGGCTGGCTCAGTGGGGGCAGTGCCGGTGCACCATGTGGTGCCAAGGACTGAACCCCGTTCCCTGCGCTTGCCGAAGCAGGTGCTTCATCTGCTGAGCTATCTCCCTATCCCTGATTATTGGAATTTTGTATTAACCAGTATACATATATATATATATATATACATATATATATTTTCTAGATGCTATGGCAATCTTCATTCTTAGTAGTCCTAGTTGCCTTACTGTCAATTTCTCAAGTAATAATAATTTTTGAAAAATTAAAATACAATTTCGATTAAATTCTAATATTTTAGCATACATAAATTGAGACAAGGTTTTTGAACAAAATCTGTTCTAATCTTCAAATTTTCCTTAATTTTAAACCTTGACGGATAACATCACAATACTCCATTCACAATAATCAAGTTTACATGTTCAGCAAAATCATGTTGGTGTCTGCATTCACTGTCCTGGGTGATTTCTGCCAACATAATGCATGGTTGGCCTCTGAGAAATCACAAATTGCTTGCTCATTTTATGTTTTGTGTCTCTTGAATAGAAAAAGATGGGCAAGCATCCCCGAAGTAATCAGGACAGACATGTTGTGTCCATATCAGTCTTTGTACATATTTCCTAAAGAATTTATACAGTGAAAGAATAGGAATCCTGCCTTCAACTTTATATATGTGCAAATTTTCTTATGCTTAATACAATTTCTGCTGCATAATTCTGATAGTTCAATTATATCCCTTTTATATGTCTTCAAAGTAAGTTATTGAATATGAATGTGACTTTAGGAATTAAATTATCCTCAACAATAAAAAAAAACCTATGTATGGAGAAGAAAGAAAAATTCCATCTTTATAAACACAGGATTTTTTCAAAAACATTTTTAAAGCCTCCGTCAGTCTTGGCAGTCACCACAGAAGCTCCATCCAACTTCTGAGGCTGGGAGTTGATCCAAACTTCTGGTAGTCAGAGATCTGCAAAGTATGTTGTTATTCTATTACCTGACATTTTTGGCCCCATTTTAAACATTTTCTTATTCACTCTTCATATTTTATTTTCCAATTTTTGTTGAATCTTAAGAATAATGGAGAAGCTGCTTCTTTCTTCTTATTTATAAAAGATGTTCAATACAGGGTCTCCTCATGAAAATCTTATATCACAGCTCATACATAAAGCAACTTATTTCAATCACAATTCAAATCATTGATATCTTGCTGATTCTCTTTTTATATTATGCCTCATAAAAGAAAATTACACTTGCTACAGAAGCTTTCAAGTTGCCTTACAAAAGACTTATTTACAGTGCTAATTATGTTTCTTTATAGAGCTAAGAGATCCATTATCTGTTATCAAATACAAAAAAATTGCCATTGTTTCTACAACTACAATTCTGAGATTCTTTTTTAAAATCCTAGATACATTTAAGAACAATAGTTAATCCAATATACTTATTTTCAAAAAATCAAGACACTACTAACAGGCATACATCATTATTCCAATAACTTTGCTTTTTCTCTAACTTTGGTAAATACACAAGGGGATCAAATGCTGGGTGATTGTTTACATTTCAGCAAAGTGTTATATTAAAAGAAAGACTGACACTGACCACCTTCACCTTTGCTTCCCATGTTCTTGCACCTTTAAGAAGCAGCTCTGGAAGTCCTTTCTTGTCAGTGTCTTTTAGGTGGTAGGATCAAATCTACAGTGAATCCTCCTGTCTACTGAAGGAAGGGATGTGGTGGCTCATGAAAGCGCCATGGTATATCAACCTTGCTGTCCACAAGCAACACCATTTGGCTTCTGGCTCTTTCCCCAAACTGGCCATGAATGAGAACCGTTTTCAAAGTCTCCCAGGTTTCCATGACGACAAGTAGTGAAAAACATCTGAATGATGGTCAAAAACAAATTGTGCAGCCTAATATTTATTTTTCTGATTCAAAACCTCTGGATGATGAGTCCAGAAATATGTAATTTCAACTTATTTTTGGCTAAGGATTCTTATTAAGAAAAAAAAAGAGCAAGGAAATCACCTATTAAGACAAAGAGTGGAGTCTGATCAACCTAATTTAGCTCTTTAACAGTAATGAATTTTATTTCTTTTGGTTACAAAAAATCCTGAGTTAAACAAATATTCTTGGCTACGGAGATTCCTTTGCTAAGAAAAAATCACAGTGTTTGTAAGTAAAATGATATTAACAATAATGCAGTCTTCAGATGGTGCATTTTATATTTTTATGGTGGTTGAAGTTCTAATGTTTTAAAATTAAACACTTGTTGGTAAGCCTAAGGTAGCTGCATATGTCTACAACAACACAAGTTTACACACATGTGTAGCAGAACATGTAGACAAATTATTGTTTTCCTTCACAACTGTTATTCTTCCCTTGTAAAAGACAGCCTTATAATATTAGGAGCAGATTATTCAAACCAAATCTTTTCAGCAGCCCTATTATATTCCAAAATTTTCAGATATACCAAAAACATAAAATATGATTTAATCTTTGAAATATGATTTTCTTAAAATGCAAACTTTTATCATTGTTTGTATAGAAATAAAGGAGAAACCATGACATCATATTACATGTTTTAAAATCAGGCATAAAACAAAACATTGAATAGTCCTTAGGTGATAAATATTATGAAAGGTCTAAGTAGGGGAGAAGTGAATATAATGATGTATCTCTGTCTTCCAAAGTGTTTCCGTTTGCTTAGTGCTCACGATAGAACATGAACCCCAAACAGACATAACAGATGACACACTCCAGGCAAGATGGAGGCATGTGAGCACTTGAAGATCACAGGAAGAAAAATCCTTGAAGGGCAATGATGGCAAAGCCAAACTTTCATAGAGAGATGGGGGAGACAGAGAATAACATTCAAAAAGGCATTGGGCCAGGGAGATAGCTCAGTAGAATAAGTACTTGCCTGGCAAACACAAGGTCCTGAGTTCAATCCCTGGTACCACAAAAAAAAAAAAAAAAAAAAAAGAAAAAAGAAAAAAAAAGAGGCAGTAGAAGGGTGGAAATTGGGAGTGGTGTAGACAGTGGTGCATAGTGAGGGAAACACAAGTGTGTCTACCTGCTGAAACTTTAAGGCAATAATTAAGTGGGCTGGAAGTCCACATGGATGTGGAGCATATCCTGCCGTAGTCTCAGATTACTTCTATAGTCAGGAAATGTGGGGAGATGACACATTGAGACAGTAGACAGCACCTCACGCCTTTCATCATTTCCAACCCTCTCCCACTCCCTTCTTCCCCGTAAAATTAACCCCCACCCCAACTGTGAGCATCTTCTTGCTATTCATTCATCTAGGCTGAGAAGATGAGGGTGACCAAGCATGCCCTCATCCTGAGGAAGTGTGGCAAAGGGACTTGCTTCTGACAGAAACAAGTTCTAATCTTTGAAGATGCAAATTGCCCTGAAAGTTACATCGGGACACCTAAATCATTTCAACTGTTGCACTGCTTCAGATGGTCAGCCAAGACAAAGACCTGTTAATCGAAATGCATTCAATTAAAGCCTCCTCCTTATAAAAGTCCCCTGGACACTTACACTAGAAAAAGAATGATTTGTGGCAACACAAAGTCCCTCTATCTCCTTGGCGTTACTTTGGAGTGAAGCCGTTTTTCTCTTTTGCTAGGATAAATGGTTTCCTGTGTTCTATTGGGTTTGGCGAGCAAACTGACTTGAGCATTGCATAACAACAACTGTGTTCCATACCAAACCTGGCAACATCTTAAAAGCACTGAGCCAAGGTATATATAAAGCTTTAATGAATGGAAAGTATAGCCACAGTCACAAACCAATAAGATAATTGGCCCCTCTGGCTTAGTGGCTCACGCATACACACACACACACACACACACACACACACACACACGTGTGTGTGTGTGTGTGTGTGTGTGTGTGTGTGTGTGTGTGTGTTTTGAGAGGGAAGTAAATACCAGCCCTGATGTCAATTATTTCTTTGGGGAGTAAGTCAGTATGTAATTAACCCTTCACCTTGCTGGAAAATATGGGAGGATAGCTAGACATCATGGATATGAGTTCATTGTTTAATATTGAAAATGTAGAGAAACACATTTCACAATATTGCAGATATCTTTCTGAACTCTTTAAAATTTTATTGGTCAGAGAATGAGAAAATCTCAGAAGGGCCTAAGGCAGGGCAAGCAGATAAGTATATGAATATTAAGATTCACATTAGTATGGAATTTAGGTCCACAAACTCTGGAGACATTCTGTTCCTCTTGTTAGGCTGTGATTTTTGGTATCTGGCTCTTACATGACCAAATGGTCATGTATTCATGCTATGAGCCAGGTTTCGTGGTAGGGGTCAGAAAAAAAAAAAAAAAGAAATGCTTAGTCCTAATATCATTCAATCCTGCCCTTCCTTCTAGACATTGACTACTTGCGTACCTGGATATACTCGAGCAAGTTTCCTTACCTGAGTAGGCCTCCCGGTCCCATAGCTGAAAGGTACTGCACAGGAAGCACTAACGGAGACCTACTGTGCAACCTCACCATTTCTGTTTTGCTACTGAAGCATTTCAGAGTATACTTCCCTAATATCAGGTAGATAAAGTCCTGAGCAGACAGATGAAGAAGAGGGTAGAGTTATCAGTCTCCATATGATGTCTATATGTAGAGAATAATCCTAATAATGTTTGAATTATCTTAATGCACCAAACTATGATTTTTTCTAAATTATACAACATGAAAAATAATAGGAAGAAAATCCAGTAAGATGTGGATTGCAGTAAAAAAGGCTAAGATCTCAGGTTAATAATTTCAATAATTTCTATTATTTCATTAATGTCAATTATTTCTAGATTCTATGGAGCTGTGTATGTTGCTGTTTTATGTAGTATTTAAAGGGTTCAGAGAACAAAGAGATAACAAACTCTCTGAAAGGACAGAATATTATCAAAAGTCAAAGTCAGCAAGAAGTCTAGTTAAAAGGCTGTTCAAGAAATCAAAGTTATGGCTGGGGGCTAGCTCATTGGTCTAAGAATGTGCCTGGCTAGTGAAAGGACCTGAGTTCAATCCCTGGTTCTGCTGGCCATAGAAAATGGACGTGATGATACACAGCTGTAATTCCAGTGCTGGCGAGGTGGAGACAGGAGGCTCGCCATGAGTCTGAGCTGTATGGTGAGACCCTGTATAAAATAAATAGATAAATACATACAGAAAAGATTTTTTTAAAAATCAGAGTTATGAGCTTTATAATAATCAAAAATTATTAGTGAAGAGATGTCATAGCTCAAATTACTCACATATAATAAATAAATTTTCAATGTTAAAAATACTGTCCCATTTCAAGAATTTAAGGCAGAGATTTGAAACTTTGTGACAAGAAGCCAATTACTTCTACTTAAAAAAAGAAAAGAAATGAAGTTAGCATTTAAACATCATCAAGTAGATATAACATTTAAGAAATTCTTTTTAAGTTATTAGGGCATGCAGTATGAATCCGCAATATTTGGGTGCACTAAATTTTCTAGCATAACATGCTAGATAACATTCACTACAAATGAAAATATATATATATATATTTGCTATATTTACTTAAAATTCCAATAATATATAAAACAGAGATGAGAAATAATGTGGAAAAGCAAAGATAAATTATTAATTCACTTAATTTCAAAATGCCTAACTCAAAACCAATTTTACTAATTGAGAAGTTGATAAATTACCAAATAAATGGAAACTAATATTCCAACACATATCAATAATACCAGATTATATATTGAAGCTCAATTTTAATAGCAACAAAACTACAAACTGCTATCAATGAAAACAATCTGTGTGGCACATGAAAAATACCAAGACACAATAAAATATTTCCTTAAAAAGTGAATAATTTAAGAACTGTATAATTTGGGAGGGCTGGGAAAGCTGATTATTTATTGTGTCCAATGATCTCATATTTATTTAAAAGTTAAAAACTGGAGACTTACTAAAATATCATGAAATGTACCTATAGTTTCATTTTGAAAAGTAAAATTTCAGTGCATTGACTAGGTTATATCAATTGTGTATATAAAGTCATTAATTGAAGTTTATGCAAAAAAGTAAAGCTATGAAGTTTAGTCTATACACAGTACTGAATGAAGAAGCATAAAACATAATCTTAAGTTTTACATCACAAGCCTAAATGATATCAAAAAGAAATAATAAATGTAGTGGAGAAAACTAATAAAGTAATAGAACATAGGAGAATAAAATCCAACAAAGTGTTTTCAGTATTTGAGATTTAAAAAAAAAAATACATCGCAAATTGCACTGTGTGCATTTCAATGACAAACAGCTTCCTAGCAAGTGAGCTCAGTATCTACCAACACACACACACATACAGACGCACACACCCCAAAACAGAACAATATTCTCAGAAGACAAACACAGAGGTTTGTATATTCGTTGCCTGCATGCCTCATTCATGTTAAGTATACATAAATATGTGTGTATATATCTATATCTATCTATATCTATATCTATCTATATCTATATCTATCTATATCTATCTATCTATCTATCTATCTATCTATCTATCTATATATATATTTAGGAAAAATGGTCAAAATTTTTGTGCAATGGACTGTAATTATGAATGCATGTTAGTTGATAATACCCCTTAAATCTAAAGAAATATCACAAATAAGTCTTGTATGTATCCTTTATGTGGATGGACAGACCCTGAAGATGATCAGTGTGATTTAATACATTATTGGTAAGAACTGTAGAGAAAGAAAGAAGGCTCCTGAATAAAGGCAGGGGAGAAGGGAAACTCTAACTGCTAGCTTTATAGATGAGTGGGAGGATAATAGTGTGACCCAAAATTCTATGTTCATCTTTAAACAATAATTTTGAATTAAAATAATACATATTTTGAAACTAAAGGGTAAAAACAAGTCTACCGTTCATAGGAAAACATCCTGTCACCCTGCTTTTAGAAAACAGTGACCTATATTGGAATTACAGTGTGTCACTGAGAAATTTCAGTTCTGGAAACTTAATTGGGGGAAACAGAAATAGACTTTAGGAGCAGCAATTCTAACCCAATTTTATTTATAATTCTGAAAATAAATTTGAAAACCTGAATATTCACCAGTAGCAGATATTTTTACAGAACTCAATGTCCATATTATATGTTTTTATCCATTATTAAAAACTACTGCTTTAATTCTTTAATACATAGAAAATATAAACTGAAACTAAGTATTCTCCTTGTGTATGAAATAATTAAATGTATCATCCACAATTTCAAAAACACACTAAAGACAATGTGATTCATGCTTTTAGGGTTTGTTTTTTCAGTCTTACAAGTTATCACAGTGCATAACCTCCCCATCAATGTAGAAACCAACCTATGCTGTACTTACAATGATTTATTTTCTTTCAGATTGGGTCAGAGACTGGGCATTGCTCCTCAAAATATGAGAGATTGTTTTATCCAACACTTTGGCTTAAAACCAGGGCCTCTGTGTTGAGTACATCTCCAGTATTTTACTTTTTATACCGAGACAGTGTCTCGCTATTCTTTATGCTGTTCAAGACGATCCAAACCTTGCGGACCTCCTGCTTCGACCTCTAGAATGTTAGGAATAAATGTGTGTGCCATTTCACCCAGAAAAGACAAACTTTTATACCACGTGAACCCTATTTTGTAAACTACAGAGGTCATTTGCCCGAATGACAGTTTCCTGATTGGAACACGAGGGAGGGAGGAAAGCCTATTGAGTGACTCCCTCATCTGTCTAACAATACAGGAGTTTCCGCTGAGATGTGGCAGCAGTGTGTGAGATCAGCTACTCCTCCAGGCCCACCAGATGGGGGTCCAGATGCCGCGCCCCCTCCAGCTGCTATCTGGCTCACAGTGTGCCCTGCTGAGCAAAAAGGCCTGTTCTTTTTTTTTAATCTGCAAAATCTTCTCATCTTTTAAGTCATGACTTGACTCTTCCTTTGTCAAGAGTAAAATGTAACTCTTCGCAATAGCTACAAAATATTGACAGCAATACAACTGAATCAAAAAATGACACAGTTGAGAAACAACTAGAAAAAATATTTTACCAAGGTCAGTTCTGTCTGAGGCCCTCTCCATCACAAATAACAGGGTACATATTTTGTTTTCCTAGTTAAGAAACTAGAGTTTAGAAAGAGTAAATAACTCCCCATAGTAACATACCTACAAAATAAGCTGAACTTGAATTTGTCACTAGACCTAAAAGAAGCCCGAAGTAGTCTTTAGTGGTTCTGTTCTCCATTTTTTCCACATGAGCAAATTCCTCTCAAGAAATAAATCTCTCTCTTCCATACCTCTCTAATATGCTTTGGACCTGTGTACATCACTGAGTGTACACACTGCTTTGCATCGTGCGTGTGTATATGTGGACATCTTTAGTTCCTTGTATTGAACATCTAAAGCACACACACACACACACACACACACACACACACACACACACAATCATTGCACAGAGGAAAATGCTTCCCCAGTCAACACTTGTTAAAATATTAGTAAGAGAATCTCAGTTTTGCTTTTCATCAATTAGCCTTTTTAAAAACATTTTTACACACAATCAAAGATAGGATTGGCACGGAATACCTATAAAATGCTATCAAAGACCGATCATACTGGCATGAGGCCATGAAGAATGTTGAGCAGTGAGAATGGAAAATACTTTTTAATACTTCCAAGAGAATATATAAGGCAGTGCTCTATTTTACTATTGTAGTTATTGGCATTATGGAATAGAGTTTTAAATGGCCTTTTTTCAAGTTAAATATCTTAATAGATGTCAGGCTAGCACTGCACTGTGTGGTAAGTTTTCTGCATCCAGTGACTGGTGAATGCCTGCCAAAACCTGTGGATTTTGAAAGAAAATGTTCACCTCTTTCTTGATTTACTACAGAGTAAAATACAGACAAGTCAGTGTTGTATTTGGCCACACACACAAGAATAAAACATACAAATCAGAGCAAGAAAAATGTCTCACAAACACATTCCCTTACCTAGGCAACAGGGATACTTCTTTTGTGGAGATGTGAAGTTTTCAGATGATTATCAAAATATTAATCTAACAATATTTCCATGTAAGGAAAGAGAACTGGGGCACCTTGCAAGTTGATAGAAAAGTAGGCTGTGCAGGGAATCAGCATTATGTGAGGAATTAATAAATAAATATTGAATATAAAATTAAATGGCTAGATAGCCAATAAGGCAGTTCTAGTGGGATAAATATTTCTTCTTGGATGGGGTACATTGAATCTGATTTTGACAGTTTTGAATATTTTAAAGATGGCTTCCCTCTAAATATAAAGCTTTCATTCAACCTAAGTCACTCAAATACGAAGACACAATTGAAATGGAGTAACAGGGTAAAACCGACAAGGGAAACATAAGGGTACATATGCTTTGGCCCTTTAAAGAATTTTCTTTGCTTGTTTATTTTTGGTGAGGGCATTTGCTTTGGTACCAATAATTGAATTCAGGACCTTGTGATTGCCTACCTGTTTTTTTCATTGCTTTGATCTTTCAACACGTCGGATCCACTTTGGCCTCTATCACATCTTTTATGTTTTTAAAATATGTAGCCATCCTACTATTTCAAGAATATGCCTCTTAGTTTCTGTACTTGCCTGCTTTCTGAAAACAGCAACAGATGCTCTCCTTGGAAAACTGCTGTGACTGGCCACTCGTTTCTTTTTCAACTTCAGCATTATTGGGCTGAAATTTAAATGCCTGAGCATCAACTATCCTCTGTCATTTTTTGATCACTTTCTCCATCACCACTCTGTTTCTTTCGCATTATTGTCATTTCCCTGAACCCTGCATGATGTCTCCCATCTTCTCAGTGCCCCTCAAGGCACCTTACTTTGCTGCCTCTAGTCATTATTCCAAATCTAGCTCAAGTGTCACCTTCTCTTAGAATCCATCTCCAGCTCCTCTTTCGTAAGCATCTTCTGTCGCTGGGTGTTTCTTCTTCTGCTTCTTGTAATGCAAATTCCTTAGATCTGGAATTTAAAGCTTGTCTTCATTGCACATCAAGTTATCTACCCTGAGTGAATAAGTTGATCTTACTAAGTTTCAGCTATCACATCTATATAATTAATGTGCCATAATATAATATAATATGATAATATAGCAATGTTTCAATGAAACTAGTTTATTTTGGCTCTGTTCTATGCTCCCTGTTAAAAACACAGCAATACCAGTAAGAGTTTGTTTTAGTATTATTGCCTGATGATCATAAGTAGAATTTGCAGTTCTTTTTTATTTCTTTATTTTTTGGTGGATCTGGGATTGAACTCAGGCCCTTACACTTGCCAGGGATGTGATTATTCCACTGAACCATCTCCCCGCCCCTAATTTGTAGTTCTTGAGAGAAGACACATAGGATAATCCTCCACTCCATCTCAGCAAATAATCTGGAACTCTGTTCTGCTTGATCCATTGTGTTAACTTGAAAAGTCTAGAAGTTAACCAAGTAACTCTGCAGTTCTACATCCTTGAGTAAAAAGGAGAAGCTTTCACTGCTCTAGGATGTTGTCCACTTGAGCAATTTAGAAGAGAATCTATGTGATTCAGCATGGTGCCAGCGTCCTTCATTTGTCATCATCCAGAGCCTGTGCAAGAGGAGAGCACAGAGATGGTTGGGAACACAAGGACCCACCCCCTTCGCAGAGGGTGGGCCACGTACAGTACAAGGGAGATGAGGAAGGACTGATGACTGTTTCTTCAGAAAAGCCCCATTCTCCACCCTCAGCTTGGGAGTTATCTCTTGTCTTCTCATTGCATATTGTTTGCCTTCTGCCTGAGATTCTTCAGGCTTCCAGTTTAGACTCATGAGCCTTCATCATAAATTCTTCAGTATTTTGTCGACACAGATCCATGAGCTTCCTGAAATGGACTTGCGCGGACACTACAGTGAGGTCCGTACCTTGGACCAGACTCTTCAGTCTCCAGCTGCTGACACCCTCCCTGTTCATGCTTCCTCATCCAACTCTCTGGCTGTCCATTGTAAACCAGACTTGTAATTTCCTATACATTGGTATACATTGTGCTGTGTCTGTTTCTCTAGTAAACCCTGACTGATACAAATACTAATTTGGACCTATTTCATTTTTTTTACAGGAACATTTAGTAAATTCTGATAGTGCACTGGGAATTTTATGAATTAGGTATGTTCACTTTACCCTTTCTACTAAGCATAGAGAAAGATACATAACTGTAAAGAAAAGATACATAACTAAACCATTATATAAGAAGAAAACTATAAATCCCATTAAGAAAACTTTGAACACTGAGGCATAAGATGTAAGAAGGGGAAAAATGGAAGAAGACATGAAGAGAAAGAGAAAGAAAAGAGAAGGATATAAAGAAGATTTTGAGCAACTTATAGCAATTTGAGTTGAGACACAAAAAGTTAGAATTTGAACTTAAAGATACTTAAGAGGTAAAAGTAGCAATATCAGGTCAAGAGAAAAGGTAAAAAAACAAAGTAAGTGAAGCCAAGGAGATGGCTCGGCAATCTAAGCACCCACCTAGCAAGTCTAAGGATCTGGCGTCAATCTCCGATATTTCACCGAGCCAGCCAAAACTGGGTGTGGTGGCGCACGCCTGTAATTCCAGCACTGATAGGTTGAGACAGGAGGATCTCTATGAGTCTGAGCCATGTAGTGAGACCCTGTGCTATATAAATAAATACAATATTAAGATAAAAAAAATAAATTAGAATGCAAGAACTACTGCATGGCTTGAAGAGCTAGCAAAGATTAAAGCAAAAAAATAGCAAAAATGTTTAGGTTCTTTCCTTGGCAAATATGGAGCTAGGATAGATGGGTCAGTAGCTTGGTGACATTTGAATAAAATGATTTTCGATAATATTCTCAGGCAAAAAAAAATTAACTTATCTTAGTGGTTGACATCTGTAGTCACCTTATTACACCCAGCTGAATTGAACTAGCATCGTGTTAGGTGTGGGAGGCCTACCTGAGGACTGTTGCCAGCAGCATAAAAGGCAGAACAGGAGAAGCCACTGAAACCTGTTAGGAATGTTGTTTGTTGCTTTTCCTAGGCCAGGCAACCTGGTCCTGCTTTCTTTCCCAATGGGCTTAGCTGTTCTTGTTGGTACAGAAGTTTGAGACTTCATTGTTGCTGAGAATGGCTATGGATCAGGCTGGGGGAGCTCTGTCTTCATCTTGGGCTTCTTGGCTCTGGAGAGGGAGATGGCGTACTGTTCAGCCTCATGGAGAAGCTTGTCACGTTGGCTTTCCTGATGGGAGCTCAGCTTTCCTCATCACCTTTGCGGGAGCTCTGGCGCTTACCTTGAGCATTGCTTCCTGGCTTCCAGTTCACATCCCTCAGCCTGCTGGCACAGACTTTCTAACTTCCACCATGACCTTTGAGCCTCTCCAGCACAGATCCATGGAGTACACCTACATGAGACTTTATGGTGGGTTCTAGGCCTCCAGTTGGGCTCGCAGGAGACATTGTTATAAGCTGTTGGATTCTAGCTGGACTCATGCAGGATATTAGAATCTACTGGTAGCTGGATTCTTTGGTCTTTAGTGAGTGGGTAGATTTCCTGTACTTCTCATATGTGATTTTTCTGGTATATCCTTATAAAATAATACTATAAAATGTATCCTGTATTATGTTCTGCTTGCAAAAGCCCCAAGCCATGACAATATCTCAAAACCTTGAACCAGCAACTGGTAAAACCAGTGTTCACCAACTGGTTAAGAGGACAGAAAGACAAACTTTTTAAGAAAATAGTTTGCCATGGTCATTTGAAAATCCATAAAGAGTTAAAGTACCAAAATAAATGTCAAAAGGAAGAGATTTTTCCCCCTGGCTGATATCATTGAAATGTAACACTCATGCTGCGTGTAACTGTAAATGGTGCCAGAATATCACCTCATCTGACAAATGCATGAAGCCATTTTTCTACCCCTAACTGACGTAAGAAAGAGTAAAACTCCTGGAGGAAATTAGCAAATCTTAAAGGTGTGGATGACATTCTGTATTATGGTTTATCCAAAAAAAAAAAAGAAAAAAATGACAAATGTTGTAGCACTTAATCTTAAAACCAAACAGCAGCAGACAGCTGCTCCATAGCAAAGGGCTCAAGTTTTCAAGGATTAATCTCAGGCATGTGAAAATTTCAATATAATATTTTACATATTACAAGGTACACTAAGAATTTGGTTGAACGTGTTTCTATCACACACACACCCAGTCACATACACATACACACCCCACAGATGGAGGAATTTTCCACAGAAAATTTCCTCATATATGCCACAAAACAATCACATATTGAAGTCTTTCTCATGCTTATATTGCTTCAATCATTGTATGTGTTTGCAATTGTAAAACTCATTGATAGAAACAAAAGATACTAAATATATTCACAAAAGGAACAGGTTTTCTTTTATACACCTGCGTTTCATAACAGAATTATGTAATTACTGTAGTTACTAAACTATCTTCTAAAACCAATAGTGTAAGTGTTAATTTAGAAGCTAATTTTTATGGATGACTATAAGTAGTATACAGTAGAGAAAAATTCAAAGTTGATTATCCAAAAGGCATAAAAGTAGAAGGCCTTTTTGGTCTCAAGCTTTCAGTTAATTCTTTATTGCTTGCTTTGGAACATGCAGTTTCACTGGCTGTGAACTCAGTAGAAAATTTCTCCCAAGGCACTACCTGGAACATTAATTAGAATAAAATAAGCACTTAACAAATATTTGCATAATACACTATATTCTCAAAATTCTGATTTCAGGGCCAGGAAGACAGTATGGTGGTCTAAGCACCTGCCTGGCAAACTGAAGGACCAGGTTCAGTTTCTGATACCTCATGCCATGTTGGCCCAGTGCTGAGCTAGCCATTGACGCCGGGCATGGTGGTGCACACCTGTAATCCCAGCACTGGGGAGGCTGACAACAGGAAAAACACTAGGAGTTAAAGCTGTAAAATGAGACCCTGTACCAGATAGGTAGGTAGGTAGATAGATAGATAGATAGATAGATAGATAGATAGATAGATAGATAGATAGATAGATAGATATGAAAGTGAAGTGGAGACTAGGGAGATGGCTCAGTAGAATAAACATTTCCCCAACAAGTGCAGAGGCCTGAGTTTAATCCCCAGTTCTGCCAAAAATAAATAAAGAAAGAAACAAAGTAAAAGTCGGGCGTGGTGGCGCATGCCTGTAATCCCAGCACTTGGGAGGCTGAGGCAGGAGGATTGTTATGAGTTCGAGACCAGCCTGAGCTACAAAGTGAACTGAAGGCCAGCCTGAACTGCATAGTGAGACCCTGTCTCAAAAAGACAAAAAAAAAAAAAAAGAAAGAAACAAAGTAAAGTGGAGGTCTAGTGATATTTTTAGTGCCTCGTGGGAATAATGAATTTAAGCTGGAAG
Organism: Ctenomys sociabilis; assembly: GCA_004027165.1. Lineage (NCBI taxonomy): Eukaryota > Metazoa > Chordata > Mammalia > Rodentia > Ctenomyidae > Ctenomys > Ctenomys sociabilis. The sequence continues at coordinate 26,291 of PVKA01018869.1, read as the reverse complement.
AAAACAAATAAATATTATAATATTTAATATATAACAATGGATTTCACTTGGCTCACAGAAAGTATGATTGAAAACTATGGTGAATGTTAGAATTAAATAAAAAATAATCATTTCAATAGAAGTCACATTGTTGTCAGCACTCCTTTTAATTACAAGCTCACTTAGCCCATCACACTTGCTACTTTCCGAAGCAGTTCTGAAAGTTACTTTCATGGGCAATGTTAGCTACTCACTCAGTTGTGTCAGTATCCTGAATTGGCTCAAAGCTTTTTCTCCCATCCTCCTTTGGGGAGAGAGCCAGAAGTTGGCGAAGTTCCAAATCCAGTGAAGATGGCAGCTAAAGAAACACTGGGATATTCATGTGAGACTGCCTTTCCACTGGCCAGCCCTCTAGCTGCAGCACTCGCTATACTTTTTCATTATACCTCAGAAAAACCCTCACAAAATAAGGCTACTAGAACTGCTCCAGAAAATGACAGGAGTGTTAGGATAAGTGTCTACAGAAAGGGAGATATTTTTAGGGACATTGATGCCTATGCATCTTTTACTGTAATAATTTTTTAAAATGTATAGGGCTAACCAAATAGCTCTGTGGATTAAAGTGCCTGCAAGCAGGTGCAGGGGCTGGGGCTTCAATCTTCAAGCCTGCTGTACTGGTCCAGCTCCTGGAGCACACTGAGACTGCAATTGAGACTGGGCATGGTGGCACCTGTAATCCTAGCTCTTGGGAGGCTGTAAACAGGCGGATCACTATGAGTTCAATCTAGTAGTGAGACTCTGAAAACCCTGTAGACCCTGTCCTAAATACAAAAAAGAGTAAATATTTATGATATATTCTAAAAATTTTTATTAGTGCATGATTTTATTACATAGCAATTGCCTGCGCTGTAGGGAATTGACGCATTCACATAGCTCATTTCAATTCTTTTCCTTTCCTTCAAGCCCTTTTATTTTTCCAGCATCAGGTTCATTTATTTATCTTATAAGACCTTATGAAATTAATGATCACATACAGACTGAAAACCAGACTAATAAGCCAAAGAACATATTAAACATGTCAGATAATCATACAAGTGAAGGTACACATTTAGGACTTTTTTTTTCACCTCATATATTCAACATTTCACCAACATGGTTATATAACTTATGGTTTGAATATATTTAACATATTTATGTAGAAATGGGTTCAAAGCGATAAAATCAGCAAAGACCCATAAAAGTCACAGTGTAATTCTGCCTGAAGTTGCTCCTGGTGTTGAAAAGAAAGAAATTGTATTATATTAGAAGACATCATGCGAATAGAGCACCTCAACTTTTTTTTTTTTGTTACAAGGTCTCACTATAAAGTTTGGCATGACATATGGTTCTGAAAATCAAACTTGGGTTCCTGTGTTTGCCAGCCAGGAATTTAGACCACTGAGCTCTCTCCTCAGCCCCTCCTCAACTTATTTTTGTAATATTTTATTTACTTTAAAATAATACATATTGAGGACCAGCTAGACAGCTCAGTGGATTAAAGCATCTGCTAAGGCAAACACAGGGACCAGGATTTGATTCCCTGGGTGCGGGAGCCGGCCTTTTCCTCAGGGTGTGCTGAGATAGTGAATGAGATTGGGCGTGGTGGCACATGCCTATGACCCCAGCACTTCAAGACTAAAAACAGGAGGATCACTATGAGTCTAATCTGCATAGTGAGAGCCTGTACTAAATACATAAATAAATAAACAAATACATTTTGACATCCACGAATTTTCTGTTTTCTCCATCATTTTATTTTACTGTGTAATAACTTACAACTCAAATACTAGAATGTGAGCATTTTGATTCAACTATTATTTATTAGATCTTTTAAGGAGTAAAACATCTCTTTAAGATAAGCCATTGCTTTGGTTTTCATCTATGAAATAAAATCCTTGGAAACAAATACTGAATTTCAAGAAAAAAATGTGACTTTAATTTATAGAAGAATTCCTTCAAGAACAAGAAAATACAACACTAGAGTTTTTAAAAAACAGGTTTATTGATTTTTTTTATATGCAATGAATGTTTTCTGGTAAAATAAGTTTGGTAAAAGGATGTGGTTATTTTTCTATTTCCTTGTTTTTAGGTGTATTATTTTGTTTAATTTCAGAATAAAGTAAGAACATAATTAGGAATGTAAAAGGAATGAGAAGGAAAACTATTAAAATTAGTATTACGGTTTGTGTCCAGTTGTCCCCCCAAAGCCTCAGTCATGGGGCCGACTTCTAGAATTTGTGATTAAGCCATGGTCCACTGAGATTATGGATGCGAATGCTGCTGGGATTATGAATGAGAGTGCCACCCCCAGCCTGGGAGGATTGTGTGAATACTAATTAAAGGAGACAAGCTTGCTCTCTGCTGCAGTTGTTGCTGCTGCTCCCCCACTTGCTCTTGTGGTTTGTTGCTGTGTTCTCCTGCCATGGGCTATTGCCCCCTGCCATGTGCCACTCTGCCTTGGAGCCAGCTTTGTATGCACTGAAATCTCCAAAACCTGTGAGCTAAATCAACCTTTCCTTCCTTCATTTTGGGTGTCAGGTATTTGTTTCAGCAATGAGAGAAGAGTAACAAACAAACAGCAAGCTCTGAAATGGTAGCAAAATATATGAAAGTCAGAGTTGCATAGGGCATTCAATTCAGTACTGGTTACAAAGGAAACACCTATTTCCTAATACATTGGCTGCATGCTATTAGCAAGTCTTTGTCACACTCTAAGCTCCATGAGGCGGGGCCTTTGTTTTGCTTACCACATTATTCTAGGCCTCTTGAACTGTGTCTGGCATTTAGTAGTATGTTCAGTTCACACATGCAAAATAAGCCACTAGCTACAGTTGCACTTTGGTAAGAAAATCAGATAGAAGCTGTGGAATTTTCTTCACTTTTCTTTTTCTGAACTGGAGATTGAACTCAGGCCCTTCCGCTTGCCAGGGAAGTGCTTATTCTACTGAGCCATCTCCCCAGCACCTGGAATTTTCATTTGGCTGTAACTTCTGTCTGTATCAGTCCTTGGATACTCTTTAAAAGATAAGACAAACAAGTGTCATTGGAGCAGAACCTCTGCAAACTTGGTTGTGCTTATGTAATGAGAAAACTTCAGGGAACTTGCAAGCCCGAGGTTGTATGGATGGTCAAATGAGGGGCAGGGTCAAATCCACAGAACAAGAACAGAAGCAAATACATGCTCTAAGTTGCATAACAAAAAAGAGCCAAAAATCTAGATATTTATGAACACAATGCCCTGCAGCAACCTGATGATATTGACACAAAAACTCAAAGTGTCGATTAAGAATGACTTTATATGATGTTAAATATAGTGCGGGCTTTTCAAGACTATACATTGATAGTTAAAAATGAACACCTGTGCGGCAAAAATTTTCTAGCAGACTGTTTTTCATGTGCTAGCTTTTGGTGCATCTTTTTCTATTTAAAATATTTTACATAAATATAAAGATCAATCTTATGTCAGTAGAGTGTAGTTTAATGCCTAAGTATGTGTGCTTGGCATCAAGCAAGGAAGAGAATAGAGAAAAAGGAAAAAGATGAGAAAAGGAGTGGTAAACATCTGGAGCAGTTGTTCTACTAGGAACAGGGAAGAGGTCAGATCCCACCCAGGGAGAAGAGGTGACCTCCTGAAAACTAAGTGATCTTGTATGACCTGTGACGCAAGCATAGGGTGGCCTCGCTGGTTAACTGCAATGTGTGTTTCTTGTTAGAAAAAGTGAGAGAGTGGTGCTCTGCCATGAAAGAATGTGCAGGAAGAGAAGGTGCTGAAAAGCAGGAGAGAAAAGCTCAGCCCTGAAACTGGAGGCGCGTTATGGGGGAAGAGTGGATTATTGAATTGCTCTGACCTTAACAATATTAGCTAAAAATGAAAAAAAAATCTCTCTGATATATATATATATATATATATATATATATATATATATATATAGAGAGAGAGAGAGAGAGAGAGAGAGAGAGAGAGAGAGAAATTTTACTTCATTTGTGAGGATTTATCATCTTTCTTTGACGATGTCTTCTGCTTATTATTAAAACAATGTTCACCCATAAGAGACTAGGCCTGTACAAATATCCCTAATAGCTCAAAATAGCCAACATAATGTGACATAAACACCCACAGTACCAAATCTAAACAATATATTTATGTTTATTTGACTTCCAGAGATTTTCTTAACTCAAAATATTCCTGAGTCAATATCCTTTACCAATTCTTGACAGGAACCTTAGAAATCTGGGGTTCTCTTCCTCAGTTTAAAATACCTGGAAAATCCCACAATACCATAGAATGGAGAGCAAACTTTAGATGTCTTGACCTGCTCATAATGTTTGTCTCATCTTTTATCTTCTCTTTCATCCCTTTCTCTTTTCTAGCCACAGAGCTTCATTATCTAAGGAAGAAATGTACCTAGCAAGCCACTGTGGAAGGGAAGGGCTGAAGTGTAAGGCCAACGGCAGATCCTCTGAGTATGATTTCAATTCCACTGTATAAGGAAAACTGAAAAACACATGGAATATTTAATTGTGATACTGTGAACAGTGATGATATAAAGTGGTTTATAGTATTCAGTTTATTATAAAAAATGGAGGTGGAATTTTTGTAATTGAAGTATCTGGGTTTTCTATATTCTTTTGTAGCAAGTATCTTATATATTCAAATGCTGGTTATGAACCTATGGGTTTTTTAAGTAATTCTATTTTCAATGTCTCTTTTATACTTTTAACAAGAATTGGCATTTTTTTAATGATCCTATGGAATAAAAAACAGAAACTGGGTTTTAGGATGTTGACTGGATGAACAGAGATACAACTGTCAATGAAGTTGCTCGAGCAAAGCTGAGAAGAAGAGGCCTTCTCTTGTGCTACAACCCAAGCACGCTCATGGAAATGGAAGGCCCTGTGCACACCCAGTTGCACAAAGCATTTCATAAGAAAGTCAATTCTAGCCAATAATTTCATGAAGTGCAGGAATGCACAGGGGATACTAATTTCCTCTAGCTTTCCCTTTCCTCTAGGTTCCTCTCTTGCAATTTTAAAGCAGAGCGAGCCAGTGGGTATTCAGTAGCTAGAAGTAACTGCAATGTTACGATATGGCATTATTTGAAAATATGTGATTAAATATATCACTAAAAGTAATTCCCAGTGACTGTGGTCACACTGATCTCTTCTTGGCTATGCAGCCCTGTGTCTATTTCCTTTACTTCGTTTTTTATCATCTTGCTGTTTTCCACCAGAGGGCAGGCAGGGGCTAGGAAAAAGGAACCCTTTTAGGAAACCAGGCTAAAAAATGATTAATAAGGGCAGAAAGAGAAAAGAACTGCATGCAACATTATTTGAAGATCATCTACAGATTGTATGTATTCTCCCATACTCCCAGCTCTCTTTGATATGAAATAATAAGGACAGTCAGTGCTTGTGAGTAGGTGGGCTGAGTGGGCTCTGCAATTCCAGGCTCACCGGTGGATATACAGGACACAAGTTTAACATACTGCATCAGTTTTACCTGGTCACAGGAGTGATTGTGCCAGTTTTCAAACTTGTGATTTTGTAGTAATTTCCTTTGACTCAGAAAGTGACATCGAATAAATCTTACCAATTCCCAATTTTACTCTGAGGAAACTTACCTCAAGATTCCATTTCTATATGTGGCATTGTGTTTGTGATCTTCAATATGAAATTAATATGTTAAACCTCAAACTTGCTACAAATTTACTAGTAAATCATGGGTATATAAGCAGCACGATGTTTCTTATAGCAGTTGCATAGACACAGAGAGGTCATAGAGAAAATTCTAAAAATCATACGAATTTCCTCTACAAAAGGGGATTAAAAGTGCTCAGCTTATCATGGGTAAACAGTATCATGGATATGAAGATGGTTCAAAAAAAACAACTCATATTTTAAAGATGGTTTTATTTTAAAATTTTGAGCAATAACAATTCAAAAACAGTAAAAATTCTGTATCTTATTGTCCTAGAAATACATAACTTCTAAACATTTACATATGAATAAAATAAATCTAATGAGGAAAAAAAAAAACTTAGAACTTGTGAAGAGAGAATTTTAAAGGGTAATTTAGAAGACTCTTTGCATCCATTGTCTACCATTACTTTAATTAACCAACTTCTATTACCCTTTTTACATTTCTTTCCGCACTATATTTTACATTTTCTTATCTTGCATCTGAAGTGGAATAAGATTTTTTGACATGCACTGACCTAGCTTCATTAAATATAACATTTTGATATTTTGAGGGGATTTCCTTATTTCATACTAATAAATGGAAAGGTTTGAATTTCAATGGCTGAAAGGAAGTAAGATTTTAGTTATGTGAATCCAGGGTAAATTCATTCATGGTTCAAAAAAGACCTCTTGGGGCCTACAAAATCTTTATTATTTTCAAGCTACAAGAAATAGCTGGATATTTAGTAGAGAGCTGGATAATAGGAAACATATTCTTCCATGATCAACTCACTTTGGAGTGATTTCCAACTGTGAGAGCATCTCTGAAACCTACAAATTGTCCAGAGTTCCTTTAGGCTAGAGTTCAAAAATAACTTCTAACCAAATATGACTGTCAAAAAATGCACTGAAAAACATAGCAATTTTTGTAATTTACTAAATAGTTAATGTGATTCATGACACCATTAAGAATTGCTAATGTCTCAAATAGCTAAATAATAATGTTTAGAATTAGTACAATTTCAGTTTACACCTAGTACATTAAATTATGCTAATTCTTATAGACTGAATGGCATGTCCCTAAACTAAAATTTCTTTATTAGGCTAACTGTACCATATTGAAAAGTACAATTGGAAAAATGTAGTTTTTACATCAATTATACAACACATTATTAAAATAATTGATAATATTCTAGAATTAATGAACTTCATTTACAATAACCAGTGTTTTTAAATGTAAAAATTATGATCAATTGAAATAAAAGATGTGAAAGCACATTGACCACATTAAATATGGGGAGTTTTCATATTAAAAAAGCTACCTATACAAAAATTATTCAAAAGTGAAACAATGATTCAACAAGAGAAAATAATACCTACTTATTAACTATTATGCAACCCTCCTATTATTAATACGACAAGTCTACCAGCACTCATGATGAGATTTATAATATATTATCTTATGCTCTTGGCTGGTTAATTCAGTAACTCTTAAAAACCTTGTCAAAGATAAACACACTTATATTCTGTTATGATAATTTGTCCCAGGGCCTTAAAATGTAAGGATTCATTTTTATATGAGTTCTGTTCAAGCCTACTCTGTTTATGTGGAAGAAATCTTGAACCACCAATTTTTATCATGTGATAGTTCAAAGAGCTCAAACTACCAAATCTAAGAGTGTCACTGGCACTGGTGGTTAAAGAGTTGTTGGTTTAGAAGGGTGAATCAATTTGAAACCTGTAATGATGATTTCAATTGACTTACTTAAATATATTTACAAAATTTATTTCATTGCTCTGAAATGAATCATTAAGGTAGCTACATTTTTCCCCCCTTAGGGAGCCTATTGAAAAAGGCATTATAATTATAATTATCAATCATATAACCACATCAAAGTGAGAAAAAATAAAAATTCCCAGGGGTGATCATTTTCCAAGTTATGATCAGGTATACACCTCTAACTACAAAAGTGCCAAGAAATAAATTTAGTGTCTCTCCTTTTAAATTTGTATCTTTTTATGGTTACTATCTCTGTGTATGATCTAACTTATCTTAACATTCTGTTTTATTTTATCATATTTCTATTTATTTTTTAGTTTTAATTTTATTTTGAAAAGCAAGAAAAACTAAAACAAAGACAGAAACATGGTGACATTTAATAATATGTATGTCACAGATTTTCAAAACAAAAATAGCTGATTGATAGTGACTGATGTATATTCTTTATCGTCAAATCTGTTGCTTAGATTATCAGATGTAGTTATGGAAGATGTGACATATAATTGAATATTACCACATGCTTTCAAGAAAACTTAAATTTCTGTTCTTGTCTCTCATTTCCTTTCTTATATTTGTAAAAAAAAATCAACGAGAGCATAGTAATAATTAATATGACATTAGAAATGGTATACATTCTAATCTAAGAGTGACAAGTATTTTAAGCATGGTTTTAGCATTACTCATTACTGTTCTCAATGCAGTTGCTTAGTTCACAGATATCAGCATAAAGAGTTAGTCATGGTGAGAATTCTACCCATTAACTGCTATTTCATTTTATTATAATAAAAACAAATAGCAGAAACAAAGACAAAAACAGAGTAGCAGATGTCAGTGCACATGATACAGAGTTTTAAGACAAGAATAAAAATTTGACAATGGTTGTTATATTACATATTTTTATTGTTAAATATGTTGTTCAGATTAACAGATACAAGTATGCAAAATGGATCAAATAATTAAAACTTAATGCTTACTTTCAATAAAGTTTAATTTTATCCTGTCCTTTTTTACTTTATATTTTTTAAAATTTATTTTATTTCTTTAGCCCAGAATCAATATCTTCCACTAATTTGTCAAAACAACTAACATGAGAGGCAAGAGGAGGGGAAACTGGTATATGTTCTCCAGAAAACATAGGGTTGTTCCTTTGGCCATATACATTCGAATCTACCAAAAGGGTGATATTGTAAACATCAAGGGAATGGGCACAGTGCAAAAAGGAATGCCTCACAAATGTTACAGTGGCAAAATGGGAAGAGTCCACAACTGCTGGCAGTGTTATAAACAAGAAAGTTAAGGGCAAGATACTTGCCAAGAGGATTAATGTGCATATTGAGCATATCAAACACTCAGAAAGTTGTGATAACTTCCTGAAATGTGTAAAAGAAAATGATCAGAAAAAGAAGGAAGCCAAAGAGAAAAATATCTGGGTTCAACTGAAGTGCCAGCCTGCCCCTTCCAGAGAAGCACACTTTGTGCGCACCGATGGGGAGGAACCTGAGTTGTTGAAACCTATTCCCTATGAATTCGTGGCATAAAGTGGGGATGTTGCTCTGCCATTCAGCACTTAAGTGTTCTAGATCCTACATAAATATAAAATCATCCTGTGTTCTAAGGGTGGTTTTCTTAGTTGAACTGGTTTGTGGTACCTTCTTACCTCAGAAATATTTGCAGCAGATTTTCACTGTTCATGTACCTAGTAATTATGTCTAGTCTTTACTCTTCAGTGTTTTTCTTGCTGAAAGATATTGCTGAGGGATTGTACAGGTATATACCCAAATATTCAAATATTTGTAAAACATTTATATTGGCTTGAAGATCCTGAAAATCATCAGGGGGAAAAGATGTAGCAAAATAAATGGAAGTCACTTCAGAAACAAATGTAAGTCCATTTCAGTTAAATAAATTGTTTAAAGCACCAAAAATTTTTATTTTAAAGTGAGAATATTAATTGATAAGACATTACAAATGGTACACATCTAGAAGAACAAGAAATAAAGACTTCTGTCCTTCATTTCCTAGGTCTACCCAAGCAGGAAACAAACAGTAAATCTTACCTGTGTTCTTCCTGCCCCTCCCCTTCCCATCTCCTTTCTGTCTCTTCTCACCTTCCCTTCTTTTCTCTTTCCTTCTCCTTTCTCTCTGTCATTCCCCCTCCACCCTTGCCTTACCTTCTCCATCTGTTTCCTTCTTCTCTTCCTCGACTTCCTTCCCCATATATCTTATTAACTTGATTTGTTCCTAAAGCTTAATTCTTCAATCTGATTCTCTGCTTCCCTTCTTTCCAAATACCTAGCATTTCCAAAACCTCCAGTTCTTTTCTCATGGCTCAACTTCAGCACTGCTTTCCACTGTCCACCGTGAATTAGTCATTTTTTTTTCCTGCCTTCAACAAAGTACTTGACATAGGCAGCTTGAAGGAGGAAAGGCTTACTTCAGGCTCACAGTTTCAGAGGTCTCAGTCCATGGTAAGCTGGCTTCAAAGGAGACACATCATAGTAGAGAAGTGTGGCAGAAGAAAGCTGCCCACTGAGACAGCAAGGAAGCAGACAGCAAGCAGAACCAGGGGAGGGGAAGGGGTGAGAATACATCTTCAGAGCCATGCTTGGACTCAGCAGTGGATTGGCATGTTGATGAAGCAAGTCATCTCACAAGATCCTCTTCAGACCTGGACACTGAATGCTGCTGCTCTGCATCAGGCTTAGGGGGAAACTTCACCTATAAACCATAAGATGCAGCTATCAGAAGAGCAAACCTGCTCCTGTAACTTCCCTACTTAGAGAATTTCCATTTTCTCCATCACCTCAGCATGGAATGGCTCCATCTGTCCTGCTAGCATGTACCCTGATCATCAAGTACCTAGCACTGCACACAGAAGCCTGATGCCTACTGGTCCTCTCTGAGTGCAGACAACTCGCCTTCATGACATGGGCTCCCTCTTCCCATTTATAAATGTGCTCCATCCTCTTCCTTGGCTGACTTTGCTCTCTTCACTCTCTGTGTGACTGAGATCAAGGGGAGCCCAGGTGGGATATTATTCTGAACCACAAGACTGAATTTCTGCACGCACCCCAGCAGCATCTGCTTAGTGCCTGACGGCACCTTCGCAAGCTGCACCACACAAAATAACTTCCAACAACCTTGTGCGGGTCACAGAGCTGCCAGCTTCTTAAGACCAAGCCTGCCTTTAAATTTATTTGCATTAGTACTTTCTGAATAAGAAGTCAAGATTTTAAACAAATGAGTGTGTGGCACTAATTTATTGTCAAGAAAAGGTTTTCTGTATTTTTGCACTTTCTGATATTGTTGTACATTCAATGATTATGTGACAAATAAATTGGTACATTTAATAGCTTCTTAATGAACTTACTTATTTTGGATAAAATATTTTCTTCATTTTGTTGATAAAGAAATAATGTTTCATGGTGGTCAGATATTGCATCCAAACATATTCAGTGAGCATACAATTTAATTTGACTTTAAAATCACTGCCTTGCTCTGCTGGTTCTGCCTCCAGGGTACACTGAGACTGCAATTGAGACTGGGTATGGTGGCATGCACCTGTAATCCCAGCTCTTGGGAGGCTGTAAACAGGTAGATCACTACAAGTCTGATCTAATAGTGAGACCCTGAACACCCTGTAGACCCTTCCCTAAAATACAGGAAAATAAATCATTGCCTTGGTTCCACAAAGCAATCTGACTTTTATTCACAACCAACAACTTATTATTCATGGGTCATGAGGTTCTGCCCTCTAATTCTGTACTTCAGGAGGCTGAGACAAGAGGATCACAGCTCTGAACTGAGTCTGGGCAACTTGGTGACTTAATGAGAAGCCATCTCAAGAAATAAAGGGCTGGGTGTAGAACCGTGAAAGTCCCTGAGGTTAATCTCTTTTATCAGAGAGGGAGGGAGGAAAGGAGAGAGAAAGAGGTGGAAAGGGAAGGGGAGAAAGGGAGGCAGGGGATGGGAGCAAAGGAGAGGGTAGAGAGCAGGAGAAGTGGGGGAGAGTGAAGGGGAAAATGAAGAAGCAAGAATCCATATAATTTCTGAATATTAGGTAGATTTAACACTCTGATTATCATTTCTCAAATTCACTGGAACAACTTATTGAGACAATCCTATTAAGAGTAAGTCATTACCAGTAGTTCTTTAGGTCAGTTCATCAAATTGCCATTACAAAAGGACAATGACTTATTATGGAAAGTCAGGCTTGCTAAAAATCCTCCATGGGAGCATCTTAATTGCTCCTGCAGACATTAGAAGGAGCCATCACTATCCTCACTGAGCAGTTTTACAGACAGGTAAGATCTCCAGAGCCAACATTTTTTCCATAGGAGGACTGCTCCAAATTTTTGAACAGCAACCAATAATGAAGACCAACACAGGGCAACGTGCTTACCATCCCTGCAGCATGATAACCTATGACTATACTGAGAATCATAAAGCCAACTCTCTGGCCAGGAACAAAACTAAGCCAACTTTGAAGTTTCTCCAGGAATCTGGAAATGCATCTTTCTCCAAAACATTTATACAAGATTTCATGTAGTAGCGCGTCTTAGGTATTGGTAATAAATTTTATTTTAAAAGAAATACTCAGAGTATTAGGGGACAGTCCTTGCTATGTTCCATATCATAACATTTTGAGGGCATATGTGTTTATGTGTGTACAACTGCGTGTGTGTAGACATTGTGAAAAGGGTATGATAGCGAGAAGAATTTGGTATCTTACTGCCTTTCATGTTCTTTTAGAACTAGTACTCATAAAGCCAAAAGACGATAACTGACTTGTCCAAGATCAAGCATCAACGATCAGATGAGTATGTTGTTTAATAAACATTATTTTCTAATCAATAAACATTACTTTCCATCAGAAAGACTATTTGCTCCCCGGTGAGCAGATGGACAGATGCTCTCTCCACAGGCCATCTTTCAGTTTTCCAACGTAACACTCTATACATCTACCTTTTTTGCACTTCATATAAATTTTAAGATAAAAATAAATGTATCCCCTGTCTGGAAGGAAATCTTCGCTCATCATGATGTGTCATCGGATCCCCATCCCAGGCTGCACACACGCCCTGTGCCAGTGCTTTTAGGATTAGCAGCTGCTATGAGCAAACGCATAGCAATAAGGCTGAGTAATTTGGCATGCTTTAAATAGATCAAGTTTGGTTTTCATCTAAAGAATAATTTGATTCAGTAATGTTATTTAAGCCAATGTAAAAGCGCTCACAAGGACTCACATGTAGTAAATGATCAAAGCTGTAGTTATTTAGATTTTTATTTGCTAAAAATACCAGGATAATATTTTTAGCAAAAAAATTCCATTGCATTCTTAGCTATAGCTTTAGAGGAAGGAGTCCAGGAAAAAAAAAATTTCAGCCTCAATCACTTTGCCAGAAATGAGTGTATTTGATTACTATTTGGAAAAGTTTGCCTTTTGTCTTCAAATCAATTAGGATATAATAGAAGGAATATCAATTATTATTATTCAACAAAAAACAGATATGTTAGAAAATTGGAGCAATGTGCCCCCTTCCACCCCTTTCCCAGAAAAGAGCCATGGCTCTACTTGATACCATGGTGTATCAGGAAAGTTTCAATAATAATGATGTGTCTAAAATAAACAGAAAGATGGAAATAGCATGGCTGTGATTGTTGTGTTTTAAAATTTAACTATGAAACAAATGAGCAGTTCTATACCTGGTAAGTTGATGTAAATCATTCTCCTTAGCTGTGTTACTGCTGTCATATGCTAATATACTTGAGACTTCAAATAGCCCCAATTAATTGTAATTCTGGATGTCAGCCACCTGAAGGGCTGTTTGAAACACAAGGTGTTCACAGGTCCGTAACCCTTTCTGCTAGAAATGATTTGCATGGAGAATCTATTTCCCTGCTCTTGCAGCATATGCATTCTCTGGCTCTTGGAGCTCATGCATTCTCAGCGTAACAGCCAGTTGAGCCCTCTGGCATCGCAGCAGTTTGACCCTCTCCTGTCTCGTTTAGCTTGTTCAAGTGTGTGGGATGACATGGGACTGGACCCCACAGTCTGGATAGCCTTTGGGAATAAGACAAATGAGCATTGTTGGAGATTCATGATTCTGCTGGCATCACAGGGTAAAACAATTTTGGTAATAAAACAAATATGCTGGATTTAAAACAAGATTGTCACAAGGCACCGAGGGGTTCACAATAGAATTACAGAGTAGGAAACACAAGAGCTAGTGAGAGCCCACTGGATCCAGACACTACTGTGCAGATGAGGACATCTGCAGGGGAGCAAGTATTACCTGCTTTTAGACAGCATCTCCCGAGTGACGAAGAAAATAAGTGAGTGTCGAGGATGAGCACATGGTGGCTGCATTACGGAAAATACTCCTCACGTTAAGCTCACAATTCAAATGATAAGAAATACTGATCAGCGTTCAGTTCACAAGCATGAATTAAAGCCAATATACCAATAGTTAGGATTGATATGTAGCTACTTTCTCGTAATTCAATAAAAAAGAAAGATTTGTACTAATAGTGTTTGGACAGGATATCATGTCTGCATCCTGTGCTATGAATGCCTACTACAAAGACAACAATGTGCAATGTATTGAATGTTCTAACTGTCCTACCAACCTGTTTGCAAGCTGTCTTATTGCATTTTTTCTCAATAAAATTAATAAAAATAAATAAATAATAAATGAAAATAAATAAATAAATGAAAAGGATTTTGAAAGCTGGACATGGTGGTACCTATTAGTAGTCCCAGCCCTCAGAAGGTTGAGGCAGGAGGATTATAAGTTTGAGACCAGCCTGGGCTACATAGTGAGATATTGTCTCAAGAAAAAAATAATTAAAATTAAAATTAAATTAAAAATTAAAATTTCTTAAAAATGAAAAAAAAAATCGAATGTCAAAAAAAATACAATAAAGTCTAAAAAGAGAATCCACACAGAGATCAGTATTTTTTATCAACACCTGAGAATTATTACACTTCTTACTTTATCTTTTAGGAAATCCTTATCTTTCCATTTTTTCATGTAAATTTTGCACAGTAACTTGGTCATATGCAAATATTTACTTTTGAAAAAATGAAGTTTTTATTTGCTATTGTTTTATAGAGGATTGAAAGAAAATTAATTCCTTTCTTAAAAACAAATATATCTGTAAAAAATAAAACAAAAAAACAAAAAAAACAGAAGCACAAATTATCCCAGCCCACATTTAGTTTTTAACACCAATTTACTAGGGAGACATTTTTGTTTGATTTAATGTTCGAGCAAAGGTAGGAGACTGCTGTCCGCATGAAGTTGCAACCCCAACCCCAAACTGACCCTTGCTCAGACAATCATCAAAGTGTACGGCATTTAGGTGGACCAGCATTCGATCTGGTTATCACTTCCAGCTGCCGGACCAAGGAAAACACAAATGTTCTCCGGAGGAAGTCAGCCTCAGCCTACGCCCCAGTGAGTTCAGAGAAACCATTTGAATGAAAGCAGTGACCAACAATAATAAAAAGTAATCAACTACACAAGAAAACAAGTATCAGAAAAGTGCAAACATGATCAGTAGAAAGTAGAAACTCTCTTGTGGAAATTAGCACCACGAATTCTAAAAAATTCTGCCAATTTAAAAGACATAAAGGATAAATGTGAAAGATTTTTGAAGAATAAGAATCCTGAAAATAATATCTTTCACAAAAACAGACGTTCTTATATGTTTCTTTTCTTAATGGATATGGTTCAGGGTCTCACTGTGTAGCTCAGACTTGTAGTGATCCTCCTGTTTTCAGCCTCCCCAGTGCTGGGATTACAGCCATGCCCATCACACCCAGTCTCAGTGGCCGGCTCAGCCTACCCTAGGGAGTGGGACGAGCACAGCATACAGTGCAGGGGATCAAACCCTGGTCCCTGTGATTACCTAAACAGGCACTTAGTCCACTGAGCTATCTTGCCAGCCCAAAAGCAGAGCTTCTAAGAATAAAAATTATTATAGCAATGTTTGCAAATTAGTTGAATGAGTTTGACATCAGTTTATGAAATCAACTGACACACTTGAAAATTTGTGAATATCATGTGTTTGTTTGTTTGCAAATAGGATTCTTCTGTGTAGTTCAGGCTGCTCTTCAACTTAGTATGGACCCAGTCTAGCTTCAAACTGGTAGTGGTCCTCCAGTATTAGCTGCCTGAAATCTGGTAATACAGGTGTGTGCCACCATGTAGGGTGAAAATCTGAAAATTGTTAAATAATATTATCCAAATACAGCACTGGGGGAATAAAATAGAAGATAAATGAGGGGTGGAAAGAGGGGCAGAGACAGACAGGCAGAGAGAGAGAGAGAACTTAAAAGACCTTGAGAACAGAGTGAGAAGGTCTAACCTATGTTAACCAAGAGGCAATAGGTGAGGAGTAAAGAGTTCTCTTTCAAGACTGATCCAGCACAACATTCCAGAGGTTTGACAAGCAGGTGACCCCAAGCATAATAGATGAAAACAAAACCATAATAAGTAAAAATAAGATACGAAAATTATAAGAACTAAATACACAGAAAAAAAATGTTTAAAATCTCCAAGATAAAGAGAGCTAGAAGGCAGTTTTGTTTCTTTTTTCAAAAAATTGGCAGGTAGGATGAGAGATGACCTGGCAAAAACAATAAAACATTCCAGGAAAATTTAATCTACATTTAGCGTACCAAAAAAAAAGAGAGCTACCACCCAAGAATTCTACACTGTTAAGTGGACAGGTTGGGGGCTGTTTTGAGTATGGACATGAAATGAAGCTACCTACCACAAACACTTGGACAGTTCGTGCCCACCCCCACTGGCACTCACTAGAAGCAATTCTCAGGAAAAAAACCTCACTTAAAAAAATTGATCTGGAGATAGAATATTAGATAAGTAAAGGAAGAAATGTAACTGTGTTGACTTATATCTGTGTATTTACTATGTGAAGTAACTGTCCAGTGCCTTGTCAGGTAAGTTTCTTCTTTGTAAGAAAAAAATCTCTTTATGTATTCACAGATCTTAAAACTAGTACTTGGTTTCACAACTCAATTTTATTTTCATCTACTTTATAAAGCTCAACAGCGGGGCTTTTCCAATGGGTGAAACATTCTTACTAGAAGATGTGTCTGTATTTTAGAGTTACAGGATTTAAGGTTCTGGCAAACACTAGATTTGGTTCAATAAAGTAACTGTCTTATAAACTCCAATAAAAAAGGAGAGGATCTAGGAAAAATCACATTAATATAAAACATTATGCAGTCATACCTGCAATTTGTTCAGTAATTATTTGTTTTGTTTTGTTTTTTGTTTTGTGGTACCAGGGATCAAACTCAGGACCTTGTCCTTGCCAGGCAAGCACTTATTCTACTGAGCTATCTCTCCAGCCCTGTTCAGTAATTTTGGAAAATTGACAAAAAATAAAATCTGTCGGTGATACAGGACAAATGGCTTGCATGCACCTCTCTGATGCTACAATAGAACTTGACCCCTCATACATAGAGTCAAAAAATACTGAAACTTATGGCCATGTCTGAGAACCAATGATTAAAGAAAATACACAATTCAAATAAAGACAACCTCATCTAAGGTGATAAGGCTGGAGTGGGCTGCTGGTCTCTCTCTCTTGGTAAGGAAGTACTTTGGTCCCAAAGGCTATGCTCAGGTGGCAAAATGGGAGAATCCAAAGAGCATCCTCATGAGGGTGCCTTCAGAGAAAGAAGAGGTTCATTCCCTCACTTGGCAAAGAGCATCTCAATAATATAGACAATTTTTGTATAATCCATGCTTATCTGTAACAGGACAATGCAGGTAGTAATTCTTCCATCATAATTCTAAAGAATGTAATTTTAAATAACAAATTTTAGGGGCTGGTGGGATAGCTCAGTGGACTAAAGTGCCTGCTTAGACAAGCTTAGAAAGTGGAGGGACCACAGTTTGTTCCCTAGCACCATATGCCAAACCAGCACTGCCCCCAGGGTGGGCTGAACTGGTCACAGAGTCTGGCCATAGTGACACACACCTGTAATTCCAGTGCTGGGAGGCTGAAAACAGAAGGATCATTATGAGTCTGAGCTGTATAATCAGACCCTGTAATAACCAAATACATTTAAAAAATTAAATAAGAGAAAACAGTTACAGATTTCTACATTGCTGAATAAATAAACTTACTTTAAAGATTTATTGGCTATTAAGTGATATGCACTTGATGTGATTATTTCAGGCAGTTTGTTGATAGAATAATTCTCTGTTGCCAAAGTCACTCTAATTTTATGATAATTTTCAGAAAACAGATTCTTTTCATACAAAAGAATGTTAAGCAACTTGCACTCAGTTATGTGGCAGGATGGACAGAACTGAAAGAAAAATGCATCAAGTGTATCCACAAATGGGAGTATTTTTAAAGTAGAGCCATCTTAAAAAGATATTCAGTTTATGGATTTGGTTTCCCCTTGATAACTGATGTGAATCTTCTCTGAGATTTCCAGTCTTAAGGTGGACTTTAAACTTAGCAAATTATGTCTCTGTTTTGCTCAGTTTAGGCAAATATTCCTGTATATTGTGAATCAATATTAGCTTGAATTATCATTCCTTTATTTTAGATTATTTTGGATGAGAACTAAAGAATTATCATTCTTTTATTTTAGATTGTTTTGGATGAGAACTAAATATATATATATATATATATATATATATATACATACATACACAAATTGTCCATTCCATAATCCCAAAGCACCATGAAGCCATAAGAGCTTATTTAAATGGTAACATGACCATTGACAGGTGTCTAGATGAAACCAGATGCTTATATTTAGTGTTAGGACATAAAAATAAATATGGAGTAGAATAAACCATAATAAAGTAATCCAGCTTTCTTCGTTAATTCATGAGTGAAGATAGGCAAAAAGGTTCATATTCCATTCATGTTATTAGATACAATATCACCTTGTAACAAAGGGAGTTTTTTAACCTCTTGTTTGATCTAAAATTTCTTGCCATTTCAAACACCTGTTATATCCTCTTAGGAACTCGATTGGAATGAACATGACCACATTAGAACTACTAGTAGTAAAATGAAATATTCAAAAAGATTTTCTTTCATTCCTTACTTTCCAAACACACAGGAAAGAAGTGAATACAAGCATACGGTATAATAAACAGTTGGAGAAAATGTACGCCCCATAAGACAAAAATCAGTGTTCAGTGTATAGCACCACTAGAGTGAAATTTTTCACTTAAAATTATTTCAAAGAAGATATATTCTTTGTTATATGCAGGTAAAATAATCATTAAGCCCGATAATGATCCTGTCAAGAAATTCTATCTTAGGAACAATTAATTTCAAGTGTCTATTGAAAACAACAGTAGCTTGGGTATAGTGTTATCACTCAGAATGGTATTGATTTAAGAGATGCAGCTAAAAAATAATATTCTTTACTGATCTTGAAATCTTGCACTACGTTGTCAGTCAAACTGGTATGCTTGGCTCGTGGCTTCATAAGACAATAACGAAGATGACTCTTGAATTCAGAAAGAATTATCTATGGAGTTTATTCATGACAGAATTTAATTAAATTTTAACCATAGTATAATTCCAAGTGTATTTACATTCATGAACTATAATAAGTTAAAGTCTACATTGACTTTAACATTTTCTCTTTTGAGCTCCCACTCAACTTTGTAAATAAGTTGCTAAATATGCTTTTTAACTAGTCATTTAAAAAATTCTGAAAAGGAAAAGTGTCCTAGACTTAATATTTAAGTACCTTCCTACCAGTGCACCTATTATTTGATCATTGTATAATCACTGACATCTCAAAACTCTACCCCTTTCCCCTCGTGTCCTTCTTTCCTATTCTCACATTTGTCATTGCAAAAAAAAAAAATTATTATGTCTTTTTAAAACTCTCACTTTTCTATGTTAGGCTTGCCTTCTGTTAGCCCCTTCTTTTTTATTTCCATTCTTCATTAAGATAACTGTTCATACCTCACCAAGGACTTCTTTTGAGAAATAGCAACCCTGGTAACCAACAGCTGCCTCCAGAAAGAGAAAATATAATTGTTTTAATGTATTTAGGACAGGGTCTACAGGGTCTCACTATGTAGATTGGATTCATAGTGATTCTCTTGTTATCAGCCTGCCAAGCGCTGGGATTACAGGCGCATGCCACCACAACCAGTCTCAATCACTGCCTCGAAGCATACCCCTGGGGCAGGGCTGGCTTGGAGAAAACATAATTCTTGAAAATTTGTCATATAATTTTAATTGTGAAGTGGACTAGATCAGAAGTAGTGATGAGAGGACTCACTCAGGGGGTTGCTGCACTCTGAAGTAGATTCATCTGGCTCATAGTCCTAAGAAATGGGTCCTGGCTGGATGGGAGATGCCCAGGACCTCTCTGGAGAGTGTTTTTCCCTGGCATCTTCTGCTGTCCTCTGTTCTCCAGCTGTAATGAAGTGGAAGCTTTGCTGCACTGTGCCATTCAACATGGTTTCTGCTTTGGAGCCAGCCAGTCTTAGATTGTATCCCCAGCAACGGTGAGCTAAATTAAGCCTCTCCTCCTTCACAGTGCTGGGGTGAGGTAGTTGTCCCAGTGTGGGTGTCATCAATAGTTCTGCCTATTCTGAAGGAATTTGGATTTGAGTTACACAGATATAAAATTTTCAGATCTCAATAATAAATTTACATTATCTGGACTGTTAGAGATATTCATCAGGGTAAATTAAAATCCTTACTGAAAAGTAATATTTCCATAGGATTAAAACTTAATTCCAAAATATGACCTTTAAATATAATGTCCATCATATAATCAAAATTGGATAGTAACATAAAACAAAAAGATTTCATGAATGTAAAGGAAGATAAATTAGGAAATTGAATAGGTTCATGCATAATTCTAACTCGAAATTGCTAGAATTTAAGATATACTTTCATATCGCCTTAATATTTTAAAGGTGATGTGTGGTAAACTTTTAACTTTGTGGAAGAAGAAAACTGAAAGTTATTGGAGAAAAGACTATGTAGGTAGTAGGTATTGTAGAACTAAAAAATATAATAACTAAAATTAAAATTTCGTAATCTTATTCAAGGGAAAATTAGACATAGATTATGCAAGAGAAAAAAGGAGAATATTTTTCTAAGCAAACACTCCAGAATGAAAGCCACAGATATGAAGAGGTAGTGAACTAAGAAAACAGAATAGAAGGTGTTTAAGAGAACACAATGATAGTATGTTAGGACATGTCTTATAATTTCAGAGGGAAAGCACAAAGGAATGAGGCCAAGACTATACTTGAAGAGCTTAAGTGCAAAGATTTCCAAAGTTGTTGAAAAAGTCATTGGTAACTTTAAAAAGGCTAAAATAATCTTACAATACAATTCTTCTAAAACTAGATAAAGCTTTACAATACTGCACCAAATCAAACAGTAAGATCTTTAGCATAGTCAGAGACAAGCCTTGCCACTTACTCATCATAAAATTCTTTTTTGGGGGGGGAACTGGGGGTTGAACTTAGGATCTTGCACTTGGCAGACAAGTGCTTATTCTATTGAGCTATCTCCCATGAATTTGTTAGTTCACACTTCTTTCTCAAGGCTTTTTGGGCTGATTTGATAATTATTCAGATATTTTCTTCTAAATATACTAAATGAATTGGGTGGGGCTCAGTGGTAGAGCAGTTGCTTAAATATACTAAGTGAAAAGTGGTTAATTTATCACAACTGAAAATATAAATTTAAACTTCTCAAGTTGTCTATATGTGTTGAAAGGCTCACAGTGCATCTTCAGAGTTGGCAAACATTTTTTTAGGAAGCATGAAATATAAACTCAGAAGGTTTGTTTTCTAATACATTAGATTTTCAGAGAAGCTCAATGTTCTCGTTTTTCTTTTTGTACTAGGAAGAGAACCAATGGCATTCATTAAATGAGATGATGAGTATTTCAGAGGGTTGTATAAAAAAATATATCCAATTAAGTGTAATACCATTTATAAATGCTTGGAAAAAATTCTCCAAGTTAGAAAATCAAATCCTGCCTCTTTAAAGTGAGAATACCAAGTTCACCTCGATATGTCTAATTCACTTATCAAATACATGTTACAATTTATACATGTTTAGGTTATATAGATTTTTTTCAGTTCTTAAAAATAATAAAATTTTGTTGATTATGTAAGTTATGTGTTATAAACCTGTTATAAAGCTCTCTCACACACCATATCCACCAGAACTTTCTGTTCTAGTGATGGACAAATAAAGACAAAACAATACTAGGTAGACTATGTAACACAGTTTTATAATGGTTTTTCAGCAGCTTGGAAATCTAAAATTTCTGAAATTTAATTGTTGGTTTGTTTTTTAATTGCAGTCAACAATAGAGTCTAAATCTAATTTGTAGAAACCTGTTTTGATTTTATTTAGACAAAGCTAAGTGAATATTCATGTAATTTTGTGCAACAATTATTGGTACTTCTTCTGGCACAAATCCCACGGGACAGTCCACAATGCACTGAATGTTCTGGACCTCTAAACTATAATGAACTGCAAGCTTTCAATAACAGAAATGAGAATCTGTTGATGGCACAAACTTATAATATTGTCCTCACCTTCAAACAAGAACATCATGCCCCAAAATAATACATAATTTGGAGCCCTGAGGAATTTATGGAGTACTACCCTGCCACAAAGAAAAATACACTTTTCATTTCTATTAAAATGGTTGCACTTTGAGGCCAAAGTATTAAGGAAATAAATAAGACACTCGAGCTAAAATATCATGTGGTTTCTGTTGTATAGGAAACTGAATTTTAGAGATAAAAATACAAGATAAGAGGAAGTAGGGAGATCCATCTTTCTCAAGTGGGAAGGGGAATAACAGATAAAAATAGGCAAAGGAGGGAAGAGAAAGGATGAAGAAAGGAATTTGATGTATTATACATGTTCACTGACTCCCACAGGGAGTGTAAACATTATGAACTACAAATATGTACTCCCTTTTTTTTAAAAGGCAGAGGACAAAAGGCAGAGGGGGACAGAGGACAAAAGGCAATATGAAGTTGTAGGGGAAAACCCCTCACCTGTACAGCTAATATAAGTCATGAACTTAACAGTACTATATCTAAACATTCAGCAAATGTATCACTACTACTTGGAATGGGAGATCAATTGTATCAACTTACGAAAATGAAAAGCTTAACTAAATTGGTTCAGCAATTCCACACCCTAGGGTGTGGAGGCCCTACCCTAGAGTGATCCATTGCTTAAAGGATATAAAAGGGAATTGAGGAAGGATGGAGGATTTCATTTTCTAGGAGGAGCACAGTCTTTGCACTTAGCTTGGACATCATCTTCTGGCTTCCAGTGCAGGCTCTTTGGCTTTTGCTTCGATCCTTCAGCCTTCTGGTATATATCCATCAGCCACTCATCATAGGCCCATTGGCCTCCTGATTCAGCCATCCACTGAAAACCCATCGGCCTCGCAATATGGGTTGCACACAACACTGCAGTGAGCTCCAGTCTCCAGCATGCAGATGTCCTCTGCATGCATCCTCACCCAACCTTGTGGTTGACTATCTTCAGCCAATCTTGGAATTCCTTACAGATTTGTATCTTTGTGCCGTATCTGTTCCTGTCTTAGAATCTTGCCTGATACACTGCTCCATTTGGAAGACAATATGTTTCCTATGGAAAAATCATCTTTAAATATTAACAGAAAAATGTAGGCAAAGAGGGATGATGGGTTTTGTTTTGGTAACTTATTTGGGTTTCTTTTTATTTTGGGTTTTATAACTACAGCTCAAGGAGATTCTGGTAATGTCACGTAGAATGGGTACCATTCTCTGTACATTATTAAACTGCTTAAATTTTCTTTAGCAATCATTTAAGACCTATTTTTCAACATCCCAAATCTTGAGATACAACAGTAAAAGATTAAGTGGTTCCTTAATAAAGAATACTTTTACTATTTTTCTAGAAAAAAAATTGGAAATGTAAACAAACTAACCAGAAGAAGTTAAGGTTTTAAATTGTTCTAATTTCCAGAGGAATATTCTTTTTTATTTCTTGGTAAGTAGAAATATATAACTTGTAAAAGAAAAGACATATGAAAATACAAATCATCCAGATAGTATTCATAAACTATTTCATAGAAATATAGGCAGATATTATCCAGGCCCATTGCAAAAAGGAGAGACAAAAGACATGAAGGAAAGAGAAGCACAGGTTACCAAGGCTCATGATGTCTAGACTTCACATTAGAAACACACACACACACACACACACACACACACAAATGAAAGAAAGAATAAATAACATATATACGATATTGACAGTCAATTTGGGTGATGCAGGATAAAATCAGGAATATCCACCACTTAAATAATCATACTTAAGTAATAATGCCATTCTTGTTGCATCAAGAATTATTTTCAATCTCCAATGTAAAAAGACTATAAGAAAATATGTAAATATAGAATAATCTTGTTTTTCCTGCTATAGATTACATGCAGGTTAACTTCATTTCTCAAATAACTTTCACAAACAGATATAGACCATTTACTCTAAGAAAATGCTCACTGGTCAAAGACAAATTAGTTCTGACTGCTTTGGTTTTGTTTACACGCTGTATGTGTATTGTTTAGTTCCCAGGTTCACTTCTTTGATATGGAAGATTGGGAGGAAGGAAAACAGACAAGCTCAGGCAAAATTCCATTGCTTTCCTCAAGGGGTGAGCGTGAAAGGAAACTGGACAGGAGCAACTCGGTATAGACAATATTTCAGAATTGGAAAGCAGACATATGTAATCATGCTGCAAGTCGCTTTATGATGCTGCTTATTGATTTTAATATTTTGATTCCTACACAGCCATATATCTGCAATTCCATGTTGTAAAAGGCTGCTAGGACACCCAGGTTGGTGAGTGAAACACTCAATTCCCTGTAATATTTAAATGCATAGTGTGTTGGAGACACGGGGCGCTTGGGCTGTACAACTTGTCTTGGAGCAGTCTGTTGTGGGAAAGCAAGGCTCCTCCATGCACACCTTCAGGCTTCTGTGCAGCTGGCAAGAACAAAGTCGCCCCTCCCCCATCACAGTAGGCAATTCTGTGACTTTCTGCTCATTTTAAGCTAGAGAAGATCTAACAGATTCTGGAAGCTGCCAGGAGCACAAGCCTGTAAGTCCATCGTAATTCCAGACAAGTACAGCACCTGAAAGGTGTTACCTTCTTGTTTTTCTTCCTAACCCAGAGTCCAGGGACTTTAAACTCCCAGTTGCATCACACACTGTGATTTTCCAAACTGTAGCTTCAAGACTGCATTTTGTGCTACTAAATATACATGTCAGGCTGGGTGTGGTGGTCTACACCTGTAATCCCAGCAGTTCAGAGGCTGAAAACAGGAGAATCACTACGAGTCCAATCCACATGGTAGACCCTCTAGACTCTGAACTAAATACATTAAAAAATATATACCTGTGATAAAATAAGACTTCTCTAGACCATCATTAATTAATATATATTTATTTTTGTGGTGCAGGGGATTGAACTCAGGGCCTTATGTACGGAAGGCAAGAACTCTACCACTGAGCTGCATCCCAGCCCCAGGCCTTCCCTTACTAATTAGCTGTCCAAGCCAGTAATCACTACTCTGCTGCCACATCTCCCTTGAACCAGGTTCGACCCATTCATATCTCAGAAAGAAACACTAATAATTCATATCTCAGAAAGGACACTCTGAAGCAGAGGCCCAAAATGGTGTTAGTAACCCTTGGGATTTTAGATGCTCCTGCCAGGCGTGCCCCCCAACCTCTGAGCTCAAGCTCTTGTGTTTCTCCTTCTCACCTACGGACTGCCCACCTATCTTAGGTTGTTCTGAGCTCGCCAACAACATCTATTGTGGTGTTTGGGGCCTTTGATATTAATTGGACTTCTTAGGATTGTTGTCCTGATTTCTGTTTTGTTATTTGATTTAAGAACACACCATGGCCCAATAACCCAGGTTTGGCTTCTATTTTCTCGCAATTAATATCCTATTCCCAAACTCTGTGCTCAAGTCAAGCTGTATAAGTCACACTTAATGACATCTGAAAAACAAGAAGACTATTTTTTTTAAATTTTAAGTATATTTTAACACATTTTGAAAGTGCTCCCTGGTAGCACCATAATTGTTTCCCATTGGTAAGTGAAATTTGAGTTTCAGTGGTTTTGCTTATTATATACAATTGCAATCTTACTCTTTGACAAATATATACTGGTTGTCTCATGCAGCTATGTATGAACTTTATGTTTAAACTAAAATGAATTTTAAATTTGACAAATTATTTTTATTTGGAAGGAATAAGAAGCCAATAAATTGAATTCGTTAAGCCTAATATATATATATATATATATATATATATATATATATATATATATATGTTCACACATAATCACAAGTTTGCATTTTCATAGTTATATATTTTGTCGATTTATTTAAAACCTAATATATAATTCTATCTATAGTAGTTTAATGAGTGACAGTATAAGGTAATCTCAGGTAAAATTCACTGTAAAAAGCTTGTGTTAATTGGCTGCACAGCTAACTTCTTTCCCCAAATTCACATCTACATGAATAGTTAGTGAAGAGCAAAACAAGTGTAACCACCACTGCAGATGACACAGCTTTAAGAATATATTAGGGCCTAAAAAATTCTATAAGCAAAAGTAGGAAGAGAGAAAAGAAACAACTCACGCTAATAAGAGAAAGGACACAAAAAATTAAATGATTAAATTTAAAATGTACTACTGTAACTTACCTTCTTACGTGCCAGTTTTAACAAATCA
>PVKA01018868.1:19541-43144 GCA_004027165.1 Ctenomys sociabilis | reverse complement strand
GTTGGTATATAAGTTTTGATCTACCTAGGTCTTAACCATCCAGCAGAAAAGTATAAAAGTATAAAAATGAAGTATACATCGTGAGCCCATAATATTAAGCTGAGCTGTAAATGGATATGGTCGACAATTTCTTTGAATAACTCCCTATGGTTGCAGAATGCTGGACTGTGTTGGATTGTGGTGTCAAGTTCAAGCACCTGAGGTAGTTGAATGTCAATGGAGTGCCCACTTTTGACAGATGTAGACAAAGGAAGGGTTGTAGAAAGAAAAAATCATGATGTGTGTGTATAGACAGTACAGTTGGGATAGATAACGCTATGCTTCTACATAATTCTATGATAGGCAAGATCTGCACTAAAGGTGGTTGGACAGGATATTATGTCGGCTTTTAGTGCTGTGGTCATCCACTAGGTAAATAACTATTGAATTTTTGATATAATTTCAGCTATAAAAAAACCTGTAAGTATAATATCATGTATGCACCTTGTACAATACCAAAACGTTATGAAAACAGTTTGCTGTGTATTAATTCATCGACTCTGTATGGTTAAGGTGTTTTGAAACTGTCTGATTGACATTTGTATTTTAATAAAATAAAAATAAATGGAAAAAAAAAAGAAAGCCAGTTTTTCTAGCACCATTTGTTAAAGAGGTTATCTTTCTTCCAGTGAGTATGTTTGGCCCCTTTTTTGAAGATCAGATGGCTGAGTGTGTTCATAGATGCTTCTGCACCTTCTAACCTATTCCATTGATCCTCAGGTCTATTTCGTTGCCAATAGCATGTTGATTTTATCACAGTGGCTTTGTAGTATAACTTGAAGTCAGGAATTATGATGCCTCCTGCCTTGTTTTTATAGGCCAAGATTGCCTTTGCTGTTCTAGGTCGTTTGTGGTTCCAAATAAATTTTAGGAACGATTTCACTAGGTCTTTGAGGTATGTTGGTGGCAGTTTGATAGGGACTGCATTAAATCTGTACAGCAATTTTGGGAGTATGGCCATCTTCACGATGTTGGTTCTTCCTATCCAGGAGCATGGAATATCTTTCCATTTTCTGAAATCCTCTATAATCTCTTTTCTTAGGGTGTTGTAATTTTCCGTGAAAAGATCTTTGACTTCCTTGGTCAAGTGAATCCCAAGGTATTTCATTTTCCGCAGTGCTACTGTACAAGGTATTGTTTCTACTGTTTCCTTTTCAGTGTGCTTGTTATCTGTGTAGAGGAATGCTATTGACTTTTGAGTATTGATTTTGTGTCCTGCTATGCTACTGACTTTCCGTGTATCAGTTCTAGTACTTTCTTGGTGGAATTTTTGGGGTCTTCCAAGTAAAGTATCATCTCATCTGCAAATAGTGATAATTTAACTTCTTCTTTACCTATTCTCATTCCCTTTATTTCTCCTTCTTTTCTAATGGCTGTTGTTAAAGATTCCAAGACTATATTGAATAGGAGGGGTGATAGAGGACATCCTTTCAGTTTTTCCCCATTTAGGATTATATGAGCTTTTGGGTTGTCATAGATGGCTTTTATCAAGTTAAGATAGAGTCCATCTATTCCAATTTTCTGTAGGACCTTGAACATGAAAAAGCTTTCTCTGCATCAATTGAGATGATCATGGGGTTTTTAGATTTCACTCTATTAGTATGGTGTATTACATTTATAGATTTTCAAATATTGAACCATCCTTGCATCCCTGGGATGAATTCTACCTGGTCATGGTGTATGATCTTCTTGATGATTTTCTGTATTCTATTTGCCAGGATTTTATTGAGTATTTTTGCATCTATGTTCATGAGGGAGATTGGCCTGTAGTTCTCCTTTTTGGTTGTGTCTTTCCCTGGTTTTGGAATCAGTATACTACTTGTCTCCAGAAATGATTTTGGGAGGACTGCTTCCTTTTCAATTTCATTGAAGAGTCTGAGGAGTGTAAGGATTATATCTTCT
Source organism: Ctenomys sociabilis (assembly GCA_004027165.1). Classification (NCBI taxonomy): domain Eukaryota; kingdom Metazoa; phylum Chordata; class Mammalia; order Rodentia; family Ctenomyidae; genus Ctenomys; species Ctenomys sociabilis. Next base: position 41,203 of record PVKA01018868.1, on the reverse strand, counting down.
ATAAATTTCTTGTAGAATTCAGCTGTGAGTCCATCAGGACCTGGACTTTTCTTTGTTGGTAGGCTTTTTATTATGTTTCATATTTTGTTGGCTGTTATTCGCTTATTGAGAGTTGTTATGTCTTCTTGGTTCAGTTTTGGTAATTTGTACCTTTTTAGGAATCTGTTCATTTCTTCTGTGTCTTGTATTCTGTAAGTGTAAAGATTCTCAAAGTAACTATTGATAATCTTCTGAATTTCCCCTGGGTCTGTGGTGTTTCACCCTTTTCATTCCTTATTGCATGTACTTGAATTTTTTCTTGCCTCTTTTTGTTGAGGTTGGCTAGAGGCTTATCAACTTTATTTAGTCGTTCAAAGAACCAACTTTTTGATTTGTGGATTCTTTAAACTGTTTTCTTCATCTCAATTGAATTAATTTCTGCTCCAATTTTTATGATTTCTTCCCATCTTTGTGCTCTGGGTTTCATTTGCTCTTCTTTTTGTATTGTCAGAGGTTCAACATTAGGGTGCTAATTTGTTCCTGTTCTGTTTTCCTAATGTGTGAGTTCATAGCTAGGATTTTCCCTCTAAGAACTGCTTTAATCACATCCCATAAATTCTGGTAATTTGTGTTTGAATTTTCATTGAATAGTAGATATTGTTGAATTTTTTTTTAATTTCTTCTGTGACCCATTGATTGCTGAGTAGGGTGTCGTTTAGTTTCCATGAATTTAGTAGGTTTTTATGGTTTCTTTTGTCATTTATTTCCGGTTTCATTGCACTGTGGTCAGATAATATGCATGGGATAATTTCTATTTTGTTGCATATACTTAGGCATGACCTCTGGACTAGTATGTGGTCTATTTTGGAAAATGACCTGTATGCAGCTGAAAAAAATGTGTATTCAGCTGTGGTTGGGTGGAACACTCTGTATATGTCCACCAGGTCCATTTGTTCCAAGCTCTGGTTCAGTTGTGCTCCTTCCTTGTTAATTTTTTGTCTGGTTGATCTATCTTTTTGAGATAAGGTGGTTAAGATTGTGTTCTTAGATATTATGTTTTTGATGTCCATTGAGATTTGTCTTACAGTGTTGGATGCTCCTGTGTTTGGTGCATAACTATTTATGAGTGTTACCTCTTGCTCTTGAATGTTTCCCCTGACCACTATATAGTGGCTTTCTTTGTCTCGTTTGATCCTACTTGGTTTGAAGTTGAGACTGTCAGAGAACAAAATTGCTACTTCTGCTTTTTTCTGAGGTGCTGGGGCATGTAGTATTGTTTTTCCATCCTTTGACTTTGAGCCTATGAATGTCCTTTTGAGTTAAGTGTGTTTCTTCTATACAGCATATTTTTGGATTTTGTTTCCTAATCCGCTGTGCCAGTCTATTTCTCTTAATTGGTGAATTGAGTCCATTTACATTGATGGTTATAATGGAAATGTATTGACTTATGTTTGTCATGATATTTACCTGGTGTTGTTTACTCCTTTGTAACCTGTGTTTAACTGTCTGTCCTGTTTAGTGGGTTTCTTCCATTCTCATTCATGGAGCTCTTGCCATTGTGGTCTCTCTCTAGAACATCTTTCAGCAGCCTGTGTAGGGATGGCTTTGTCATGAAATTCTTTAGTTGTTCTTTGTCGTGGAAGTATTTCACTTCTCTATCAAACTTGAAAGAGAATTTTGCAGGGTATAATAGTCTGGGCTGCAATTTGTTTTCATGCAGGACTTGAAGAACTCTGCTCCACACTCTCCTTGCCTTCATGGTTTGTGTAGAGAAGTCGACTGTAATTCTGATGGGTTTTCCTTTGAATGTGATCTGTTTCTTCTCTCTAGAAGCTTTCAGTATATTATTTTTGTGTTGGATTTCTGGGATCTTGACTATTATATGTCTCAGTGTGTTTTTACTTGAGTTGAAGTTATTGGGTGTTCTGTATGCTTTGGTTACCTGAATGTTGGATTGTTTTCTCACATTTGGGAAGTTTTCTGCAATTACTTCTTTCCGAATTCTTTTTATGTCATTTGTATTGACTCCTTCATTCTCTTTGATACCAATTATTCTCACATTGTTCATCCTGGCGTCATCTTGCAGGTGATGGATTATTTTTTCCTGCATTCTCATTGTTTTTAAGAGATCCTTTCTCACCTTTTCACTAGCTTCCCCGGCATCTTCAAGATCTGAAACTCTGTCTTTGCTTTCACTCAAATGGTTTTGTAGACTCGTGATTGATATTTTTAGTTTTTCTATATCTCCTTGACTCTATTTCATGCGTTCTATTTCTTTTCTGTATTGCTCAGTCAATGAATCCATCATATTTCTGATCTCCTCAATTTTTTTTATCCATGTCTTCTTTTTCTGCAGTGTTTCTTCCAAGTTGGGTTTCCTCTGTATATTTGTGGACTTGTTTCTGTATTTCAGATGCTAGGATTTCAAAGAATTCTTTTTTTTTAAATAATTCTTTTTTGATTTCAGAAATTATTTCTGCTTTGAGTTCCTCATGACCTTTCTGCTGTTGTTTCTTTGCTTCAGATGCTGTTAATTCATACATTTTAGCTGGAATAGTGACCTCTGCACTTATTCTGAGTGAGCATTGTTTTTCCACCCAATGTTTCTGGATTTGATTCTTCTCTTCAGTTAATATGTATTCAGATATTTCTTTTTTATTTGAGGAATTACCTTTTGTGTGATTTCCTCTATACCTTTCTGCTGTTGTTCCTTTGCTGTTGTATCTGTTAATTCATTCTTTCAGCTGAGCTAGTGTCCTCTGCCCTTACTGGGGGACTCAAGGCCTGGGATTGTGTTTTTCTCCTTGTTCTTGTCATTTTGTATAGCACTGCCCTCTGACATTCGGTGTAAAGCCTTGGTACAGCTATAACCTTAGCATGTTACAAGATTCGGGTGCCAGTCTAAGTTTGAGATTATCCAGGTATGCCTGTCCTGGATCTAGCTATTGTGTTCAGTTGCTTTTTGGTGCAGCTCCTGTGGTTACCCTCTGTTGGTTCCCTGGTGAGGCAAGCATGAACCAAACTGGGAAGCAGAGCAAGTAATGAAAATTCCCACTCTCTTGGCTGGCTTTGGGGCGAGGATCTGGAAAATTACTGGAGTCGGCCCTCCTGTGTCAGGCAGGTTGCTCTCTAGGTGGGCGGGCCTGGGCTTTGGTGGGTCTGCTGGGCTCCCAAAAGGATAGTGGATGATCTTATTCACTAGGTAGGCTGTGCTGGGTCAGCCAACCTGTGCTGCGTCCAGGGCTACAGGCCAGAACCTGAGAATGCTGGGAAAGGTCCCTCTGGTGCAGCGGGCCTGGAGCCCTCACGCACAGGCCAGGCTGCGCTGGGTCTGGGGCTGCAGGTGGGTGGGACAGGGAATAGCTGAGAAATGTCTCTCCAGCGCAGCGGGCCTGGAGTTCTACACTCACTGAATTTTGATGCCCAGGGAGTTGGGGAATTTCCCACTTGCTCAGTAGACTTTAGGGCAGGGGATCCATGGAGTTGCTGGTAAATGGGTCCTGAGGTTTCAGGCCGGTCACTGGCTTGGAGGGCTTGGGGGGTGGTGATCTAGGTACCTCACCGGGAAGACGCCAAAGGCTCTCCCTCAGACTCACCACACACTCATTGATCTGGGAAGCCGGGGGAGTAGTGCAAATTCCCGCTTACTGGGAGGGCTTGGGGCGGGGTCCAGGAGGTCCCTGGAGTCAGCTGCTGTCTCAGGCCTGTCTCTCGGGCTAGGCGGGCATGGGCGGATCGAGGAGCCTGTTGGAGTCGGCTCCACTGTCTCAGGCCTCTCTCTCAGGCTGGGTGGGTGTGGGCGGGATAAAGGAAGATGGTGGAGATGCTGCCCCCCCCTCAGGCCCGCCAAAGATACCTTTATGGTAGACAGTTTTTATTCAAATCCTCTACTCCTTTTAATTTGGATTGTCTTTTGTTACTGAGCTGCAACAGTTCATCATATATTCTTAATGTAATTTCCCTATAATGTAGATGATTTGTAAGCATTTCTTCCCTTTCAGAGCGTTTTTTTTTTTTCATATTATTGATGCTTTTTCCTCTCTTGGCTCATTAATTTTATTTTTCAATTTTTATTAGTATATATATTTTTTGAAGCACAAGAATTTTTAATTTTGGTGAAGTCCAATTTTCATTTTATTTTGGTGTCATGTCAAGAAATCATTATCTAATTTAGTTTTAGAATTTACTTGTACATTATCTTTTCAGAATTACATGATTTTACCTCTTACCTTTTGATGTATGATCTATTTTTGAGTTAATTTATATTGAATACCTTTTCATGTAAATGTCTAGTTATCCTATGTATATCCTACATATATCGATTAACTTATTTTTTCTCATTGAATTGGCATGGTATCCTTTTAAAGATGAATTAACGGATATGGTGCCTGTAATCCTAGAAATTGAGAGGCAGATGCGGGAGGATTGTTGCAAGTTTGAGAACAGCCTGGGCTAAAAGAGTGAGCTCAAGGCCAGCCTGAACTACATAAGACCCTGTCTTAAAAAAGACAAAAAGAAAAGAAAAAAATTAAAAAAAAAAACAACGTAAAAGGTAAGGGGCTGAGGACATAGCTCAGTGGGATAAGTGCTTGCCTGGCAAGTGCAAGGTCTTGAGTTTGATCCCTGGTGCCAACCAGCCCAGTGGAAAAAAAAAAGAAATAAAAAAGGCATATTCCTGGACCTTCTATTTTATTTTATTTTATTTTATTTTTAAAGACAATAAAATAGTAAAAACAAAAGGGAGGGCAGGGAGATGGCTCAGTGGAATAAATGCTTCCCTGGCAAGTGTAAGAGCCTGAGTTCAATCCCTGGTTCTGAAAATAAAAAAGTAATAAGAGAAAAACTCACTAGAAATGATACAAAATTTCACTGAAAAAAATAATAGAAGCTCAGTGATGGTTGCTATATTGCATAACATTGTCTCAAATTTAGTTGTGTAGATTACCACATGCAAAATTGGTTTACAAATTCATAAAACGTTAAAAAGGAAAAGAAAAAAACTAAGCATTACGGGTTTCTTTCAATAGACCAGCAAAAACCAGCAGTATAATTATCCAAGCTATCCTGTACATACACATAAATGTATCTTTTCCCTTCCTTCTTTTGTTTGTTCTTCTCCTCATTCCAGCTGTTCCTTCCCTTTGAACCGATTCTTTCCCTTTCACAGAGTCTATTGTACTCTTCTTATTTCATTTACTCTTTCAAATTCTTACACAAGTGAAATAATATGCTGTTTGCACATGAGGTCTTTATTTCATTTGTGAGTTATATTCTCTAATTGCAGCCATTTATCTATAAAAGGCTTGAGTTTGTCTTTTTTTTTTTTTTTTTTTTTTTTTTTTTTTTTTTTTTTTTTTTTTTTTTTTTTTTTTTTTTTTTTTTTTTTTTTTTTTTTTTTTTTTTTTTTGTATTTTAAGGAAGGGTCTACAGGTTGATCAGGATCTCACTACTAGACCAGACTCTAGTGATCCACCTGTTTACAGTCCCCCAAGAGCTGGGATTATGGGGGTGTGCTACCACACCCAGTCTCAATTGCTGTCTCAGCATGCCTCAGGGGCAGGCCAGCATGGCAGGCCTGGGGATTGAACCCCTGGCCCCTGAGCCTGCATGCAGGTGTTTTAATCCACTGTACTATTTGGCCAGCCCTTATCTTTTTTTTTTTTTTTTTTTTTAATAGCTGAGTAATACCCCATTGTATAGAAATACCACATCTTTTTTATTCATTCCTAAACTGATGGGCATTTGTGTTATTTCCAAGATTTAGCTATGACAAATTGTGCTGCTATAAACAAGGGTTCACATATATCACTGTGGTATGATGTTTTCAATTCTGCAAAAATGTCCAAGAGGGGAATAACTACTAGGTTGAATGGGACCTCCAGTCCTTGCTTTTTGAAGAATCTCCACACTGATTTCCATAGTGGCTGTAGCAGTCTACACTCCCACCATAATTGGAGAAGGGTTTCTTTCCCCCTACAGCCCCTCAGCATTTGTTGCTAGTTGACTTATTGATTATAACCATTTGTTCTGAGGTGAGATGGAATGTTGGTGTTGTTTCAATTCATATTTGTTGAAACAAACCAATGATGTTGAACATTTTTTCATATATTTATTTGCAATTTGTATTTCTTTGTGTGTCAAGTATATATTCATGTCAGATACCCATTTTTGGATTGGGTCTTTGAATTTGGTAGGGCCTGATTTTTTAAATTCTTTATATGTCCTAGATAGAAGTCCTTTGTCTGAGGGGCAGCCACCTGAAATTTTCTCCGTTTGTGGGGTTTCTTTTTTACTCTGTTGGTGATTTCTTTTGATGTGAAGAAACTTTTTAAAAGGATGAGACCTCAGTAGTTCATTCTTTGAAGTCTTTCCTATTCAGTTTGAGTCACAAACTATTACTATGTCTTCAAGATTCCACCTAATTTCTCTTCTAGTAGATTTATTGTTTGTGTTGTAATACTTACCTTTTTTGATCCATTTGACTCTAGTTTATTGCACTGGTGATAGACATGGGTTTAATTATAGTCTTCATCATGTTGAAAGCCAGTTTTCTGAGCACCATTTATTAAAGAGACTATGTTCAGTGAACATGTTTGGTTTTTTGTCAAAGATAAGGTGGCTGAGTATATGTGTAGTTGTGTCTTCAACTTCTAATCTGGTCCATTGGTCCTCAGGTCTGTTTTTTTATTTTATTTTTTTGTCAGTATTATGCTGACTTTATCACAGTGGCTTTATAGTATAATTTCAAGTCAGGGATTGTTATGCCTCTTGTCTTCCCTTTGTTGCCCAGGAATGCTTTTCTACTCTGGGTCTCTTCTGGTTCCAGATGAATTTTACGAATATTTTCTTTAGATCTGTGAGGCATACTCATAATGGTATTTTAATTGGGATTGCATTGAATTTGCATAACAATTTTGGGAATATGACCATTTTCACAATGTTGGTTCTTCCTATCCTGGAGCACAGAATAAATTTTAATTTTTTGAAATCCTCTTTGATTTCCTTTGTCAGAGTAATATAATTTTCACTGTGTAAATCTTTTACTTCCTTTGTTAGATTGATTCCTAAGTATTTCACTTCTTGGATGTTGTGAAAGTCATGGTTTCTCTCTGCATGTATTTGTTTTTGGTGTACAGAAATGTTGATGATTTTTGAGAGTTGACTTTATGTTCTGCTATGCCATTCAATTTTGTTATTAAATCTATAAGTCTCTTGGTGGAGAGTTTGGGGTCTTCTATTTAGAGTATCACGCCATCTGTGGATAATGATAATTCAAGTTCTTTCTTTCCAATTCTTATTCCTTTTATTGTGCTCTCTTGTCTACTTGCTCTGGCTAATGTTTCCAGAACTATGTTGAATAGTGACAGTGGACATCCTTGTCTTGTTCCTGATTTTAAAGTGAAGGCTTTCAGTTTTTGTCCATTTAGTATAATGTTGGTTGTTTCTTTTATCAGGTTGAGTTGAAGACCATGTATTGTTATTTTCTCTCTCTCTCTCTCTCTCTCTCTCTCTCTCTCTCTCTCTGTGTGTGTGTGTGTGTGTGTGTTTTATCATGAATGAGTGCTGGACTTTGTCAAAAGCGTTTTCTGCATCTACTGAGATGATCAAGTGATTTTTGTCTTTGGCTCTGCTGATGTGTGGTGCATTACATTTATTAACTTGTGTATACTGAGCCATCCCTGCATTCCTGGGATGAATCCTGCTTGGTCACGACACATATTTTTCTTGATGTTTTCCTGCATTCTAGTATTTATTGAGTATTTTTGCATCAATGCTCATTCGGGAGACTGGCCTGTAGTTCTCTCTCTCTTCTTTTGTTTTTGGATGGGCCTTTCTCTGGTTTTGTTATCAGAGTAATACTTGCCTGAGTTGTGTTTGAATGAATTTGAAAGAATTGCTTTCCTTTCAATCTCATTGAAGAGTCTGAGAAGAATTGGAGTTAAATCTTTTCCAAATTTTATGTAGAATTCAACTGTGAATCCATCATGACTTAAGTTTTTCTTTATTGGTAGGTTTTTATTACATTTTAAAGAACATTGACCAATATTGGGTTATTCAGAATTTTTATATGTGCTTAATTCAGCTTTGGTAGTTCATATGTATCTAGGAATCTGTCCATTTCTTCAGTGTTTTCCATCTGTGAAAGTAAAGATTTTCAAAGTATGTATTGATGATCTTCTGGATTTCTATAGGGTCTATAGTGATTTTGCTCTTTTCATTTCTTATTACTTGAATTTGAATTTTTTTCTTTCCTTTTTTCGATAAGGTTAAGTAGGAGTTTATTATTTTAATTTATTCTTTCAAAGAATCAACTCTTTGATTCATTAATTCTTCATATTGTTTTACTAGCCTTAATTTATTCTTTAATAAAGTCTTTATAATTTCCTCCTTTCTTTGGGCTTGACTTGCTTTTCTTTTACTGGGAGCTTGCAGTACAGCATAGTTTGCTGCTTGGGCTGGTTCTGTTTTCCTGATGGGTATATTTACCACTATGAATTTCCCTCTTAAGACTGATTTCAGGACTGGGGAGATGGCTCAGTGGAATAAGTGCTTCCTGGCAAGTGCAAGGGCCTAAGTTCAATCCCTGGTTCCACTGAGAGAGAGAGAGAGAGAGAGAGAGAGAGAGAGAGAGAGAGAGAGAGAGAGAGAGACTGCTTTCATTTCATCCCACAGGTCTGGCAAGTTGTATCTGAATTTGAATTTTTGTTTGATTTTAAATTTTGTTTAATTTTTTTTCTTTAATTTCATCTGTGATCCATGATTGTTTAGGAGGATGTCATTTAATTTTCATATATTTGCAGAGTTTTTTTCTATTATTATTTCTTATGTCAATAGTCTCCAGTTTCACTGCATTATGTTTAGATAATATGCACGGGATAATTTCAGTTCCTTAGCATTTATGTAGACGTACTCTGTGTGCTAGTATATGGTCTATTTTGGAGAATATTCTGTGTGCAGCTGAGAAGAATGTATATTGTGATGTTAGGTGGAATACTCTTCAAAGGCCTATTAAGTCCATTTTGTCACAAGTGTGGTTTATATATGTCATTTTTGCTGCTAACTTTTTGCCTAGTTGATCTATCTTTGTGGAGTGTTAAACTCCCTCATTACAATTGCATTATTGCTCATTTGACTTTTCATGTCTGTTAAAATTTGTCTTACGTAGTTGGGTGCTCCTACATTGGGTGCATATATATTTATGATTGTTTTCTCTTCTTCTCACTAGTATGCAGTGACCTTTTTAAAATCTCTTGTGATCATTCTTGGTTTGAAGTTCATATTGTCAGCAATAGGATATACCCCTGCTTTTTTCTGGGTTCCTATCCCTTGGAGTATTTTTTATTCTTTGACTTTCAGTCTATGAATTTTCCTTTGAGGGAAATGTATTCCTTGTATGCAGCATATTGTTGTGTTTTGTTTCATGATCCACTCTGCCAGTCTACTTCTTTTGATTGGTGAATCAAGGCAATTTATATTGATGATTATAACAGACATGTATTGTCTTATGTTAGTTATGTTATTTTCTTGCTGTAAATTTCCTCCTTTTCCTTCTGTTTATTGTTGTTCTTGTAGTTGTGATCATTTTTGTCCCTATCTAAAATATCTGTCAGTACTCTTTGTAGGGTTGGTTTAGTTGTTATGAATTTCTTCAGTTGTTCTTTGTCATGGAAGTATCTTATTTCTCCATTAAATTTGATAGACAGTTTTTCAGATTCCATCAATCTGGGTTGGAAATTATTTTCTTTTAGGACCTGAAATACTTCACTCCAAGCTCTTCTTGACTTGATGGTTTCTGTTGAAAAATTTTCCATGATTCTGATGGACTTTCCATTATAATCTATTTCTTTTCTCTAATAGCTTTTAATATTCTGTTCTTGTACTGAATTTCTGGGATCTTGATTGTTATGTGTCTGGGTGTAGATTTATTTTGATTATGGCTAATTGGAGTTCTATATGCCTCACATAATTGTATGTCAGACTTTTTTCCCATGCTTTGGAAGTTTTCTACTGCTAATTCTGTAAATAATTAAAAAAATAGCATTTATGTTGACTCCTGTTGTTTTGTTGATAACTATTAGTCATATATTGTTTTTCTTGCATTGTGTTGCAGCTGTTGCACTGTTATTTCCTGGTTTCTTGTTCTTTTTAAGAGTTCTTTCCTTTTGTGATCACTAGCTGAAATACTGTGATCTAACTGCAAGTCTATCCTCATTTTTGTTCAAACAGTTTTGTCAGCTATCTGTGGAATTCTTAATTTCCTGGATATTTGAATCTGTTTCATGTATTTCACTCTTTCCTACATTGTTCATTCGATGTTTCCATCATTTCTCTATTCTCCTCATTTCTTTTTCTGTCTTCTTTCGATATTCCAAGCAATTTATTTTTATTTTTATTTTTAGGGAGGGTGTACAGGGTGTTCAGGGTCTCATTATTATTATTATTATTATTATTACTTAATTCATTTAATTTTAATTGCATAAAATCCCTTTATGTTGTAGCTACTGCTGGAGCTTGAGTCCTCTGTATAGAGACTGGTTGGGTTTTCACAAGATGGTCAGTGAATTCCTGATAAGGAGACCTGGTGAACACAGTCTCTTTCCAGAGGCCAGGGGTCAGATAGCTGTAGGTCTTGGAGATGGCATCAAGGGTGGCCTTAGCAAAGTTGCCCAAAGGAACAGTGCAGCCCCTATCAGAGGTGTAGCAGTCATCAATACCAGCCATCAGCAGCAGCTTCTTGGGCACAGGGGCTGAGACAGTGCCAGTGCCTCTGGGGGCGGGGATCAGCTGCACCAACACAGAGCCACAATGGCCTGTCACCTTGCAAGGAACAGTGTGGGGCTTGCTGATCTTGTACAAATTCAAAGCCCTGGATCTCATATGACTTTGCTTAGTCCAGACACTGATAAACTAAGAAGACAAGTAGCTTATCCACATGTCCAATATGTAGTAGGACAGAGACCAAGTAACCACAATAAACATTCCCTTTTTAGAAGACAAAGAATAGAAATATTAGAGCAGTCATAGATATATAGCAATTCTGAAATCATTGTGGAATGAAATGGTGAAAGCTCCCTAACAGGAAGGACTATTTTAGAATTAGGCTCTAGGTCCACTCTCTGGAGAAGGATCTCATTTTGTTGCTCTCCATGGCTTTGAAAGATACTTTATCCTCCTTGGCCACATATGAAAAATGTGCTCTCCACTGTAGCTTTTCTATGGAAAATGAATTTACAAGACTATTCTGCCTCAAATAGTCATTTAAAAAAATCTAGGAAGTGGTTTAATCTTATCAATGTTAAATCTTCCAATCCACAACCACAAGTTGCCTTTCCATTTGTTTAGGTATTTAGCTTCCTTCAAAATATTTCACTAGTTTTACATTCTTTAAAAATGTAGCTTTAAGGGCTGGCCAGATAGCTCTGCAGATGAAAGTGCCTGCTTTGGCAGACACAGGGACCAAGGTTCAATCCTCAATGTGCTGTGCGCACCCCCCCTCCCCCGCTTTGGAGTGTGCTGAGATGGCGATTGAGACCAGGCATGGTGGCAGGTGCCTGTAATCCCAGCACTTGGGAGGCTGGAAACAGGAGAATCGCTAGAGTCCTATCTGGGCAGTGAGACCCTATAGACCCTGCACTGAATACTTTTTTAGTAAAATGCAGCTTTAAAAATGGGCTCTGTGCCACACTGAAACTGGGTGTGGTAGTGCATGCCTTTAATCACAGCGCTGGGGAGGCTGAGACAGGAGGATCACTGTGCATCCCAGCAGCATAGCGAATGTACCAAATACATTAAAATTGTTTTTAAATGTAGCTGGAATTATAGCTACTTTATTCTGTCCAACTCTGTATATCAGTAATAAATTGTTCAATTATTTTCAAGACACGCCTCCCTTTAGACCTGACTATAGTTAAGTAGAGCTCAGAGTTCTGTGGAAGAGTCTGTTCAGGGGCAAACACAGGAATCAAATGAAGCATTTGCTCCCTCTCAAGCATATCCTCTGAAACATGGGTTTTATTGTGCAGATAAAGATTGTCTCCAAAACACGTGACAACAGAGTTTCCTAAGATGAGAGTCATTCTCCACTGTTTTTCAAATGGAGGTTGTTTTGCTTCCCTGGGACACACTTGCCAATGTCTGAAGATACCTTAATTGTCACAGCTGGTGAGCACGTGTTACTGACGTCTGGCAGCAGGGACCAAGTACGGTCTCCTCCTTTTCTCCTCTCCAACAAAAAAAATTATCAGTCCGTCAGCTGCATGCACGCTCTTCCATGTGCTCTTTCCAAGTAATAAAAGTAGGTTCAGAAAGACTGTGAGGTCCATTTGTTTTGGTAAGTGAAGGAATCATAATTCATGTTCTGTAATCCATTCATTATCTCTTGACTACCTAGCCATTCCCCATGCAGTAGATTTCTAACTGGTGGTCAAATTGTTACACCTAGCTGAACTGAACCAGCATGGTGCTGTCGGGGGAGGAGGGGCCCAGCTGAGGACTGCTGCTGGCAGCATATGAGGCAGAACTGGAGAAGTTGTAGAATTGCTGTTAGGGACGCTGTTTGGAGAAGGTGCTGGAGTTGTTGGAAGCTGCTAGTTCTCTTGGGCTGTTCTGCTGTGGGACCTTGCCATGCTGTCTTTCCCAATAAACTTGGCTATTCTTGTCAGAGGAGAAGCTCAGGACCTCACTGTCGCTGAAAATGGATATGGTTCAATTTGGGGGAGCTCTGGTCCTCATCTTGAGGATCACTTTCTGGCTCTGGAGGGGAACATGGCACACTGCTCAGCCACCTGGAGAAGCTTGTCATGTTGGCTTTCATGATGTGAACTCAGTTTTCCCCTTCAGTGGAGGAGCTTGGTATCTCACTGTTGTTGAGGATGGCTGAGGTACCTCTGGAGAAGTTCTGGTTCTCACCTTGAGCATTGATTTCTGGCTCTAGTTCAGACCCCGCAGCCTGCTAGCACAGATCCTTCATCCTACTGGCATAGACTCTCTAGTTTCCATCACTGATGTTTGGGCCTTTTCAGCACAAAACCATGAAGTGGCCCTGCATGAGACTTTGTTGCGGGTACTAGGACTTTGGACTTGTGGGAGGTATTGTTATGAGCTCCAGGTTTTCAGATGGATTCATGCATGGTATTAGGATCCAGGCCCTCAGCTGGATTCTTTGGTCTTTAATGTGTGGACAGATTTCCTGCATATAATTCTTTGGGTGATTCCTTATAAAATATTATAAAATGTGCCCCACATTATATTGTTCCTCTTGCAAAAATCCCAAACCATGTCACTCCAGCATGTTAAAATTTCTTATACAATATATAACATTGATCCTTTAATTATCAAAGATTCTCTATCATACTAAAACACATTCTTAATTGACAAGAATTTGATTTTTTACTTTTTAATTCTTAGTATTGCTTTTTCTTCAGATATTTTTAGAAGGAAGAACAGAGCTACTGAGAGGAGGACTTACTCTGCTTTATAATAATGTCTGGTTTATTGCTTTTATCTAGGACCTCCAAGAGCATTCCAATTGCCTTTAGGTGTTTATGAAGAAAATCCATGAGGTACTTTACCATGAGGGACGTACTTAAGGGTGCCGGGTTTTCCTGCTCAGGATCTTAGTGTTTTGAAGCACGAGTGGAGGTATGTATTTTAATAAACACATGCAGAGTTCAGTTGAAGTTTAGTACAACAAGAGTCAGAACACAGCAACAGGGAAAATAAATTATAGATAGAAAATATATGCCAGGTCATATCCTATAACTCTTTGCACCCTCCCAAAAGTATGCTATACCCTTCACAGATCTACATTCCAGAAAAAGAGAAGTAAAACACTATTTATAGTTTCACTTCTGTTCACAAGTCTACAGAGCTAGTAAGAATCTCAAGTGATCACATGGTTGCATGTGACTGAATACTTGCAATATTTTAGATAAAAACAAACAGAAGAAAACAAGTAGTGTCATTTTGCCAGCAGCATTTGCTTTCTTGGCTAGTTTCAATGTCTCTAATAGTTTTGTCAAAGAAAGACAATTCTGCTTTGTAATCAAATTCTCAACTAGTCAGATCATTTTGTTAGATAGATGTAATATTAACATTTTGATTTTCTTTATTTCATGCCATATTCAATTTTATTCTTTTATATTGTGATTGAGAATGTGTATGATTATTTCTTCTGTAGGCTTTTTTCCCCCTTCATGTGGTAGGGGCCCAAATCACAGTTGAGCCAAGCTGCAGAGACCTGATTCCTTTAATTTTCCATTGTACCCTGCAATGGAAAGCATGATACCCTGGCAGTGAGAATCTTACCTGCTAGCTTGACATCCGCCATTCTCTGACTGAGAGTCAAAGGACAAGTCACATCTCTGTTGTTTCATATAAGTAGAGTTGTGCCAAAGGACCTTTAAGGGATCACTTTCACCTCAAATGTCCTCTGTTTAGAATCTTCTTTTATATACGTGGAGATAGTATTACAGTAACTGTACATTTTCTCTCTCTGCTTCTCTCTCTCTCTCTCTCTCTCTCTCTCTCTCTCTGTGTGTGTGTGTGTGTGTGTGTAGAGGAGAGAGAGGGAGACAGAGGTGCAAAGGTAGGGAGATGGGGGAGAATGAACTACTTAACCTTGGTAGACAATACCAAGGTGTAATAATCTGTAAACATAACTTGTGTACAAGAAAATATGCAGGTATTTAAATGCCTCTGTTAGAGAAAATATGTAAGCATTCATCATGGTTACAAAATAGCATTCTCCAAAATGTCATTCCCTCCCTCCCCCAGGACAGATAAAGCACCTGCAGATTCTGACCAGCCACTGAAACAGCTATGAAAACCTTCGCACTTTTATAAAGCAAGACAAAGCTTTGAAGCTTCAGCTTTAAATCGCCCCAGCATCTCCCAGCTGTAATGAGGACAGCATTTCCCTAGTCAAAACATCCTGGTCTATTTATACGTGTTCATTTCTCTGCATAATAAACAGAAGTAGCAAGCCAGCTATTCTCATACTATTTTCCTTCAACTACCCTACTATTTAATACAATGACAACAATTAAATAAATTTTCAGAGCCACAATTCTTAACTGTGGCTTTAGTTAATTACCTTAGAGAAGACATTGAACATTGTATATTCGAACATTTGAAACCCAGAAAGAATATTTGATTGGCTTTTGTTTATCTGAGCTTTCCAATATCTTCTTGACTATTTCATTGGGGGGTTGGGGGAGGTGGTTTCAGTCATTTAAACAATTCAAAAAAATACCCAGGCTCCATAGTTGAAAGAAGGCTGTGCTCGTCTGTTAGGTAATGTTCCTTAGCTGGTGTTGTTTTAAATGAAGATGGCAGACAATGCCACATCTGTGGAGACAGCTCCAATTCATTTCTATTCTTTTTCAAATGTAAGTTTGTATGAGGTTATTTAATGGGCCACAATATATTCAGGAGGCACAAAATCATACCTCCAAATGGCTGGTGCTTAATTCTATCACTCCACTCTATCTTAACTAAGATGTTTTCTCCTGTGCACATGATCCTTATTACCATAGAAGTTATTTTTAATTTATAATTAACATAGTCTCTTCATTGTGTATGCCTTGATCGACTGGGATCCTCTAAACGGACACATCTTGTCTGGCCCCATGCTAGCTGTGTCTTGCAGTTCTCTGCATGTGCAGTAGGTGTCTATCTTAGCCTTTCCTTTATCCTTCCTTCTCTTCTCGTCCCTGACACTGTGATATAGTGCATAATTCCAAAATGGCAGCTTTTTGAAAATTCACCTTGATTATCAGACATTAAAAGTGACTCATCCCGCAGTGACTGTCTGGCAGAAGGGATGGGATCAGACAGCAAGACAATGAGGGGACTGGGCGCATTAGTGCACTAGATTACAGAGCCCATCAAAAATACCTTTGTTCTGTCAAAGATCCAATCATTTACTAGTTGCGTTCTGCAGAGGAGAAAGAATGAGAAGGAAAAATCCACCAAACAAACAAACCAACCAGAAATCCATCCATGAATTTAAAACCTCTTCAGATCTCTTTATTCTAAGAGAGGAGGGAACTGTCTGATCAACCATCTCAAGAGAAGCAAAGATGGTGATTGTGCTTCTGAAGCAGGAATCTATAGAACTCATTCTTTCAGTGGCTATCAAATTTTCTACACTAGCTTCTGTTCTTTGAGTCTCAGTAAGAGGGAAATCGGCAAGTTAATAGGGTTCAGTCTTGTCTACGTCTGCATGGAGACTGGATTACAGCAGAATATTCAGAAGACAAATATTTCACAATTAGAACATTTTCACTAAAAGCACAGCCTCTGATTTCTAGCATGTCACATTATAATACCAACCAAGATATGTGTAATAGATTAGAAGGAAAATATGTGTAAAGACTATTGCTGGTAAACACTTTACGAGTATCTAAACTGGCTCATATAAAAGGACAGTAGAAATCTTTGAAAAGACAGAACCCATGAATTCTGAATCGAGCATGAGTATGTTTTTGTACAAAAGGAAGGAGAGAACTGCAGAAGGGAAGGAGGAGAGAGTCAGAAGGGCATCTTATGGAGTGCTGGGTAGGCAGCTCACTGGATGAGATGCGTGTAGAGTGAGGCAGCATGTCTGACAGCCTGGTGAGCCTGTCTGATCCCGGAGGAGAAAAAACACCCAAACGGGAGCTTGGTACCTGGGTTTATTCTTTTTTTCTTTGTATTGTTGTTATTTTCATCATTTGACTATGAACTCTGAGGAGCAGTTTGTCAGTCATGGAAAATGTCCCCAAGGGGCCCAGATCAAAGGCAGGCTTCGAATTGCAAACTTAGGTGTGGATCTCCATGCCAAAACACATTACTGTAATGCAATTAAAACACAAATTCCACCAACAATTTTCCATCTGTTCCGCAGTAATAGTTTATGCTATGTGTCATCAATTGTGTTTCTCTTGCAAACACGTAAATCCAAAGGTTCTACTGCCCAGGGATGTGCAGTACTTTGGAAGGATTTGGGAGGTCATATTTGCCAGTAGGACAGGAGAAAAGCCACTGTCACTGTGCAGAGGTCTCTTTATACATATTTAAAGGTCGCTTAGCAAATAGATTCATTGAAGTAACTCATTGTATTCCAGTAAACATACACTATACTTGGGGGTTTGTCATCTTGCCCTCTCCTGTAGGTCTACATCTACTGTCAGGTATAGAAAGTGAACTCCTTTGCCCCTCATAGCCATCCCCAGGACCAATGACAACTGTTTTATTGATGGAGGAGGCAGATTCAGCAGAACAGCCTGGTCAAAGTAGCTCAAGAACAGCTACCCACTCAGAGACCCAGTCTGTTTGTTTAGATTCACAACACATACTGTGAGTAGAGAGAAAAAGAAATCTATATGCTTTAAAAATCTCTGCCTAAACCTGACCAAGAGATTAAAAGGGAGGGCAAAGGGGAGGGCTCAGACCCATTTCCACGCACCAACACTCCGAATGGGGATGGTTGCGCTACAAACCTGTCTATCAGAGTTTTCATCAGTGGAATTTTAACCAGCCCTAAAGGTTAGCCTTCAACTTCATTAACAAATAGCTCTCGAGATAATTTCTAATTTTTGCTGTTTATAGAAAAGTGAATCCTGGGTCATAATCCAATTCTGAGTCTGTTTAGAGGCTATTCTGCATGTCCTGCTGAGGCTGAAACACAAGCCATCAGAAATTATTAAATATGTGCTCAAAATCCAATGTGGAAGAAATAAAAAGAAAAAGGGATTTTGCAAATTAAAGTGATTGCATTAACCTCTTCTGATGAAACCAGTTCAGCCAAGTGAAAAATACTTATTTAAAAAATATCCTGTATAGACATTTTAGCTATTAAGAGGGCACTGATTATTCTAATATTGAAATGGACAGAGATAAGAAAATAGAGATAATGAAAGAAGAAAGCTTCATTCCCAGTAGCCAGAGACAGAGTCCTGCCATATATAAATGGGCTTGGGAGAAAATACAGGAAAAAAAAACAACAAAAACCTGCCAAAATGGCCACTAGGGATGGATCAGTTTTCCTCCCTTCTCCTTTCTCTCCACTTCTTTCCCTCTCTCCTAAGTCCTTAGGAATTGCCATGAATGCCCCAGAAGGGAAGCAGGTATGGCTGAGATTCCAGCCCCATGGTACAAGAGCAAAGGGCAGTTAAGACAAGAGGCCTCATTCCAAAACTCACCTTTCCACTTGCCACAAAAGATTATCGATGTTCCAGTGGTATAAAGACCAACAGCCTATGCTTGAACTGTGAATGGGAGAATGTTCCCTAGGTTACTTAAGGCTCTACACAATTTTATGTTCTCTAGTGCAGCAAATTCCTTTCCACCCCCTACTTCCCTTTTTGATTTGCAGAATAATGGAAGCAGCTAAAACACAAAATCAAGACAAACAATAAAAAACAAACAGAAAAGCTAACAACATGGTGGTCCATACCTATATTCCCAGCAATCTGGTAGGTAGAGGCAATATGGTTGCAAGTTCAAGTTTGAGCCTAGCCTGAACATTTTATTTTTATTTTTAAATATTTATTTATTTATTTGGTACAGGGTCTCACTATGCAGATTGGACTCATAGTGATCCTCCTGTCTCAGTCTCCCCAACGCTGGGATTACAGGCATGTGCCACTATGCCCACTTTCAGTGACCAGCATGGTGACATGGTATGTGGTACTGGGGATCGAACCTGGGTCTTTCCTTGCCAGGCAGGTACTTAGACCACTGAGGTATCTCCCTGGCCCTGACCTGGGCTGTTTAGCAGTTTAGCAAGATCCTGTCTCAAAATAAAAAGGGGGTGAAGATAGAGCTCATGTAGCTCAGGGGCAAAGGCCCTAGATTCAATACCTAGTTTCCAGAAAACAAAAAATGCTGGAGCTCCAGTGGCGCAATCGGTTAGCGCGCGGTACTTATACTACAGAAAACAAAAAATGCTAACACAGCTGCTCAGAGACTCTGTGATCCAAGGCTGCTGGAGATTAAGGGATGGGACACTGTTGCATGGCCTTGTGGGCAATTTCTGGCACACAGAAGGGTGAGAAGCATAGCACAGGTGAAAGCTGGCTCGGCCTTCAATTTTCCTATCAAAATTTACTCCTTCCTCCCAATGTAACAGTCAATCTGTCAGAGTTAACATTTCTCTCTAGGGTAAAAGGGATTAGTGAATTCATGGACTGTTACTACTGACAGAGATCTCAGGTATAAACTAAAAATAGGAATTACAGTAATTGCAATTATAGCTCACGTTTTTCACATTTAATATGGTCTGGGCACTATTTAAGCACTGCAGGAGTGTTCCATTATCATAACAATCCCTACCTGGCAGCAGTGTTGTTACCCCCATTTTATAAGTAGGGAAACTGAGGTATAATGAGGATTAGTACTGAGGGTGGTACAATTGGCTTCAAATCCAGAAAATTGGCTCAGAGCCTATCTCCTGACTAGCACATTCTTGCGCTGGGCCGTGAATTCCCCATTTACTCTCTTTCACACAGGGCATTCACCCACCACAGGAAAGAGGTATATTGCCTGAACTAGTGCTCCATATGGTCTTGACTACAAAGCCCCTCAGACACACATTCCCAGCACTGCGGCAGTGGCTGACAGCAGCTACTCTGTTCCCTCCAGCTCCCTGAGATCACAGATTTGCTCCAGCCAGGTTTCTTCCTGCCTGCTTTCACAGATGCAGTGAATTCCACCCTGCCCAGGGTGCCTTGCTCCATATGGCACTACTTCCAAAGTCAGGTTGCGCTGCTGTCTGTCTGTTGGCAGGTTCTCTTGCTGTGTCCCTCTTCCTTCTCTCTAACCATTCTCTCTAAATTTACTTGAGCTGGTGTTACATTGGTATTAGACCATGCAGCATGGTACTCTATTTCTTGGTTCCAGCACCAATATTTGCATGTCTTTTGTCAGCCATTATGTATCAGAACTAATTTTCAGAGTGAAAATAAACGGCAGACAAAATAAACACCACTGTTGCAAAAGGCAGAGCCTATTAGAGGGTATGGTGAAGTGTGAATTGGGTGGGACTGACGAGAGAGGAGGCTCCATTTGCCACACTAGCTCTCACTGGTCACTAGTACTCAGAGTTTGGTACAAATATGTTAACAGCATATGGTAATAAGCTGTTGTTGGAAGGACAACAATGTTGATATCCAATTGTTGCTGCACAGAGGAGTGCTAAATAGGTAATATGTGTTCTAACCTCAAAAAGGCTTGATGGCTTGTCCCACTGTGACAGGGAGTAGTAGGTGGTAGAACCCTGCTGCAGCCTGGGCTCTCCATTCCACTGACTTGTCACTGGGATGACATGTGGCTCTTAAGGCTTTGAAAGGCATAATTTAGATGAAATAAGAAGGCACCCTATGACCAATTAAGTACATTTTTGAAAATTATTTATTTATTTATTTAGTATAGGGTCTCACTATGCAGCTCAGACTCATAGTGATCCTCCTGTCTTAGCCTCCTCAGCACTGCTAATATAGGTGTGTGCCACCATGCCTGGTTTTGGTGGCCAGAATGGCATGCCTGGGATTCTGGGGCTGGCACGGCATGCAGCACCAGGGATGGAACCCAGGTCCTTGCAGTTGCCAGGCGGGCACTTAGGCTTCTGAGCTATCTCCCCAGTCCTTTTTAATTTTGTTTTCTATGAACAAATTTAGATACATGGATAAGCACAGAAGTCCCTTTATGATCTCACTTAACCTGCCATTTCAGCCATATATTTCATACCTGCTGTTCCTTCTGCTTGAGGTGGCCACTTTTCCATAAACCTCTGCCACCCCTCCTCCAGTTGGAAACACTCATGAATCTTCCAAGAACTGGCCTTAAAATTACTTTGTGAAGCTTCCCAATTTCTCAGCATTTTTCATAGTGCACATGGTCAGAAGAGTCACCACATAGGCTTATAATGGATTCTCTCTCTCTCTCTCTCTCTCTCTCTCTCTCTCTCCTTCTTAACCAGGAAGCTTGAGGACAGAGAATGCATATCACTTAACTCTGTATCTTCATTGCTCAGCATGTAATAAATAGAGAAGGAAGCTAGAGAGGGAAATATGGAAGATATAGCCTCTTGAAATTATAGTGAATTATAGAAAAAGTGTATTACTAACAAGAGAAATATGTCCACTACTACATGCTCTTGCACTATAAAGGAATGAGCTTACTATTTTCACATGCCCAAAGCTCAGGCACAAAACAGAGGCCAATGATAATTCTAGCAAAAGCAGATTTCTTCTTATTTAACTGCCTGAATAGGAGATATATAATTGCCTCAAGATAGAAAAAATATCAGTGTACACTCCCACCACAAGTGGAGAAGGGTTCCTTTTTCCCCACAGTCCCTCCAGCACTTGTTATTGACTTTCTGAAGATAGTCATTTTTCTGGGGTGAGATGGAATCTCAGTGTTGTTTTAATTTGCATTTCTGGATTAATAAATGATGTAGAACTTTTTTTCATATATTTATTTCCATTTGTTTTTTTTTTTTCTTTTTTTTTTTCCATTTATTTTTATTTTATTGAAATACAAATGTCAATCAGACAGTTTCAAAACACCATAACCATACAGAGTCGATGAAATAATACATTGCAAACTGTTTTCATAATGTTTTGGTATTGTACAAGGTGCATACATGATATTATATTTACAGGTATTTATGTGGCTGAATTATATCACAGATTCAA
>PVKA01018868.1:0-19441 GCA_004027165.1 Ctenomys sociabilis | reverse complement strand
ACTTTTTCATCTGAGAAGTGTATATATCTCAGATGCCCATTTTTGATTGGGTGTTTGAATTTCTGGGCCAGATTTTTAAAAATTCTTTATATATTCTAGATAGAAATCCTTTGTCTAAAATTTTTCCAGATTCATGGGTTTTCTTTTTATTCTGTCGGTGATTTCTTTTGATGTACAAAACCTTTTCAATAAAATGAGATCCCAGTTGCTAAGTCTTCTAAGTATTTCCTTTGCAATTTGGTTTTTGTTCATGAACTCTCACCATTACACAAACCATTGTGGAGGTTCCTAAAAAATTAGAATTAGAGGTCCCATTTAACCCAGCTATTTCCCTTCTGGGTATTTTTTCAGAAGAACTGAAAACGTCATACAACAGTGATATATATCATCTATGTTTATAGTAGCAGTTTGTTATGGCTAAATCTTGGAAACAACCCAACTGCCCATTAACTGAGGAATGGATAAAAAAAGATGCTGTATTTTTATGCAATGGAGTATTACTCAACTATACAAAAGATAACTGAGGCTTTTATAGGTAAATGGTTGCAACTAAAAACTATATTCATAAGTGAAATAAATCAGACCTGTATGCATAAATATCATGTTGCCTCCCTAGTGTAAGAACCTGAATGAGTAAATAAAATTTGAAAGATACAACAGATACTCTGCAAAGGAAAGAAACTGTTTAAAGGGAAGAAACAACTGGGATGAGGAAAGGACAAATGAAAGAAGGAAGGGAAAATATATATGTATATACATAGGATAGCTTTAGATAATTGTACTACTGAGTTTTGCTATTCTATTGAAAGGAACAATTAATGCTTAAATCACTATTCCTTTTTAAACTTTTTTGACCAGTTTTGCATGCTTAAATCTGGCTATCTGAACAGCTAACTCGAAGCCAACAATATGCAATATAACAACCATTGTTGAATTCCTATCATTTTGTTTAGTGAAATTTTGTATTGTTTCTATTTTTTTCACTTTTTCATTCTCTTAAAAAAAGGTACAAAAAGTACCCTTACCTAATGCTATTTACTCCCAGTAATTCGATTAGCTCAATAATCACATGATCTGAAGACAACAGAAATTTAAGAAACTGTTTAATTCATGGTGTATGATACTCATTGTATCTGGAGCATGTACTTATATACAATCACATAGCATTTTGTTTGGTCATCCTCATCTGAGGGTTTTAGAAAAGCCAGGGGAGAAAAGAAGCCTCCTCAGGGATTTTTTCCTTACAGTACAATTTTTACAAAAAGCTGAGTATACAACTTCCAAACTAATAAGCTCCGGTGATAACACAAGCTTCAGCTACAATTATTCCAAAGAGCAAGCCTGCTGCTCAAGCTTCCAGCATATCCTTATGACTATAGAACAGTCTGAAATGTCACATTCAAGTTGAAGTGACTTCAGCCAATTAAGTAATTTTCACCAAATTGGGTCCATTAATACTTGGACATTATCTTGAGGGGGAAATAGGAGTTGGTGACAAGGTACAATGTAGCTTGTGAAATATTAGTTTTGGGCAATCACAAATCAAGATCCAATGGTATGTTAAATTATCCAGCATTCTTGACCTCATTATCAAATGACTTCATATGGTTTTGTTCATATTCATTTTAATCTCAGGATCCAAGGAGTTTGATTTTATTCCCTTTCCCTTGCTTGGTATCTCTGTCTTTAGCTATCTCTCTGTCCCCTGTTTCATTTCATAATTTAAAGGGCAATGGCTATGGTTTTGAGGAAAACACAATAAGAACACATGCTTTTCTAATGATAAATACCAGAAATATGAATATTACTTAGAAATTTATTTCCCAATGCCTTTCACTATTAGCACAATTTTCCAATCAAACATCTGCCTCGGTCCACATTGTATATGGAAAAGAAAGCTGCAATTTATAACATATGGTTTCATAAATGAGTCAGAATTTCAAGGCCCTGTCAGCTTCTGGAAGTGTTCTAAAA
This sequence comes from Ctenomys sociabilis, assembly GCA_004027165.1. Taxonomy (NCBI): domain Eukaryota; kingdom Metazoa; phylum Chordata; class Mammalia; order Rodentia; family Ctenomyidae; genus Ctenomys; species Ctenomys sociabilis. Next base: position 17,467 of record PVKA01018868.1, on the reverse strand, counting down.
TAACAGCAACAATATTGTTTTCTAGATAATTGAAAAAAGCCATAGAAACACTCCAGGAAAGGGCATGCACCAAAGGTGTTTGTTGATTCCATTTTGTCCCAAAGACCTTAGCAACAATGATCGGTTGATACTGACAGGATTTTGGATATTTAAAACATTAATGTTCCTATAAGTTGTAAATAACTTGAATCAATTGCACAATTACCTAAGAATGCCGTTGGTAGATATTTATTTATTTATTTATTTATTTATTTATTTTTTGTGTGTATTAGGTACAGGGTCTCAGAGCACCCCACAAGTGGGGCCAGCATAGCATGCTGGGGATCAAACCTTGGCTACTGTGCTTTGTGTAAGCAGGCCACTTTAGTCTACTGAGCTATCTGGCTGGCCTCATATATTTAGATTTATGAATAAAAATATCTCACTGGGGGGTAAAGCATTATTAGGGACCTGATAATGAAAGGTCTTTTTGAGATTAACAATGGGAAAGAGGTACAATTAAGCTGTTGCTCTTGGAACACATCATTGGAGAGCAATTTCTTTTGCCAGATATGTTTTATAAATTTGCTCATGAATCATGCCCAAAGACACTTGGAAATCAGAGACAAAGAACTCCACTTTATCATATTTGAACTAGATGGGACCAGAGCACATATTCTCTGTAAACCAACTTTTTTTTTTTTTTTTTGCAGAACCAGGGTTTAAACTCAGACCCTTGTGCTTGCCAGCAAAGCACTTATTCCACTGAGCCATCTCTCCGGCCCCCGTAAATCAAATTCTGATTCATTTTAGAATGGAGCTGACAGCCCTTGGGTACTCACTGAAGTTGAGAATTTTTAGCAAACTAAACACAGGCATTACAATAATGTTTGAATTAGTTTTAATCACAGTGGCCTAGTTTCTCATGCCCCCAGGACTCTACTGTTTCTCTTCTGTGTCTGAGCCCCACGGGAGGGCTGCACATGCAGAAGACTCAGTAGATTGCCAAAGAAGAGAATTTAGGTCAATTACCTTTTGAAGTGCGACCCTTTTAAACGGCTACTCAAGGTCATGCTAACTGACCTGTATATAATAAAAGTGACCTGCGCTAGTTCTTCAAGTACTACCTTTTAGTTGTAACGGATCAAAAGTATTAAATATATGTGAGAATGAAAAAGATCAAGAGACATTTCATTCATGTTCTTTTTGGAATCTAGTATTAGGAAATATCAGTTTACCTCTCTGAAAATCTGGGCTTCAAAGGAGGCACCCCCAATTCACTCTCTTCCAGCTGAGTCTCTGTCTTCTTCATCTATAAGCTAAGAACACAGTAGTTTAGGTGTCACCATAGGATGCCTCATAAATATATTTTATTTTTTCAAACAAAATGATTTTTATTGGTATATTTTAGGTATAATGATCACAGGCACTATAGGGATACTATAACTGTACATGCTATTATTTGATTTTTTTGTTCCCATTTCCCTACCCTCCCTTCAATCCCTCTTCTCCTCTTTGTTTACAAAAGCTTTTCCACTTTTTCCTTCTTTCCTTATTTTTCTTTCTACTTTTCCCTTCCTTCTTTTCACCCTCTCCCTCCTTAGTTCCCCTTCCCATTTGAACATTTTCTATTTCAAAGTATGTATTATGCATTTTGGTCCTCTCATTTACACTTTTGGCTTCTTGTGCCAAAGAGATGATGCAGTGTTTATGAATGGGTGTCTGATTTATGGTAAATATATTTTAAAAATTGAAAAAAATCATTAATTAGATGAAGATATGGGGTAACTAAGAATGTAGGCATTCCCTTCCCTTTCCCTCCTTCCCTTCCCCTCCTTCCCTTCCCCTCCTTCCCTTCTCCTCCCCTCCCCTCCCCTCCCATCCCCTATTGGTAACAGGGATTGAAACCTTGGCTTTGAATACACTAGGCAAGTGCTCTACCAGTGAACTGCTCCCCAGACCCCTTTTAAAAATGTTACTTTGAGATAGGTCTTCACTATGTTGCCTAGGTTGGCCTCAAACTTGTAATCTTCATGCCTCAGTCTCCAGAGCAGTTGGGATTATAGCCACAACTCCAAGCCTCTAATTTTTTTTGTTTTGTTTTTAATGCTTTGTGCAGTTAGAAATGTGCTTTTGTTAGTTCTTATAGGAAAAAAAATTAAATTAGACTGTAAAGAAAAATTTGATAAATCCTTTCTAACCTTTAAAAACTGCCTAAAATTCAGACACACTTGTCTTTCATTCAGTAATTATTTACTGGGCACATACTGTATGTCTTGACTTGAATGTTTAGGAAAAGACAGTAGTGACCTTAATCTGACATTTGCATTCAGGGGAAAGAAATAATGTGCTAATAAGCTCGGATTCCTAAGAAGTATGTTTACAATTATGGGGTAGATGGACATATTTAAAGAAGGAATGTATTTTTATTTAACTTTTTTTTTTAAAGTGCAGAATAGTAATTGAAGGAAAAACTTTGCCGATCCTACTCCAAAGCAATAATCACTACAAGCAATTTGCAACATGTCTTTTTGGAATTTTTTTCATCTACATAAATACAAATACAGGAAAATTTCATCTGGGTACAGTGGTACAAACCTAGAGGGATTGCTGAAAATTCAAAGTCAGCCTGGGCTACATAGCACAAGACCAGCCTGATGTATAAAGCAAGACCCTGTCTCAAAAAACCAACCAACCAACCAACCAACCAAGAAAATCTTATAAACATGTAAGCAGCCTCTACATTCTGATTTGCAACTTTTCTTTTACTTAAGTGTATTTATTTCATGAACATCTTTCCCTGTCATATATATTGATTTACCTTATTCTTTCTAATGGCTATAGAATATTCCATTTTATGGATGATAGATGTAATCTTGGATGACAATAAAGAATGGCATAAAGTAGTATTAACTAAATGCAAAAAATAATTGGTAGCTGTTGATTTATGAATAGTGTCCTCTCCTGTCATGAATAAGGTCACCAACCTTTTCCAGCAGGTCAATGAATAAATGATTTTATATTCTAAAATATAAAACAGTGTAATTGATTTAAAAAAATCAGGAAGTCTAATTTGAGTTAGTAAAATAATTTCCTACTTTTAGTTTCATGGCAGGGCTTAAATAAAAGCAAATGACTTGGCATAGTGGTGCATAGCTGTGATTGCAGCTAGGTGGAAAATAGAGTCAGAAGAATCCCAAGTTCTAGCACCATCTGGACATCTTAATGAAGCCCTGTTGCAAATTGAAAATGTTTTAAAAAGGTTGAGGGATGTAGTTTAGTGGTAGGGCACTTGCCTGACATGCAAGAGAGCTGGATTCAATGCTCAATACTGAAAAAAACTCAAAAAAATGTAATGAATGTAGGCAAAACGTGCATACAACCTCAAAATTATGTAAACATTTAAAACATTACTGATAAAATTTATTATTGTTATGGTTATGATACATATTTACTCTAGAAATCATGAAAAATATGCAGATATATAAAGAAAATATAAACCATCCTAATCCTAAAATTCAGAAATAAATTTATTAGATTTCCTAGTTGTGCGCACACACACACACACACACACACACACACACATATTGAGAAGAGACAGGAAGGAGATATATAGATAGCATGTGTATTTATATGTTCTGCATGCATGTATTTGACTATTTATTGGACTTTGTATCTAGCTGTTTTCCTTCATATTTTATACAGTGGATAAATGGGTTCACTTCTGGCCTACCAAGGCTTATGTTGGGGAAGGGATAAGAACCTGTTTTTTTATCAACAAGTTTCCAGGTATTACAACATTTAAGATGGCTTTCAAAGACAAAGTACTTTCATGTAGAACTTCAGCAAATATCCAGTAATGAGAATAAAGCACAGAGTCCATTAAACCTTATGAAATTTGGAAATTTACTCATTTAGAAGTATAATCCAAGCTCAGCGCTATTCTGTATCCTTCCAGACTGCAAATGCCAAGTAGAAAAGCATGGTTTTCACTTCTGAGGTCAAAGGCTTTAAGTGCACAGAAAAGGAAAGAGCTTCTTGCCTTCTTCTTCCCAGGATCCATTTGCCAGGCTTGTTCAGCCCCATGGTGCACCCTGCTGTGTGAATGGCTAGCAGAGTGGTCTTTCTCCTCCCATCGCAGGGAGAAGGATGGAACATTAGATTCTCACACTCACACAACCATGGGACATCCTTCTGTGATCCCTTACACCCAAACCAAAATGTCCTGGGGCAGGAGAAAAAATGATGTGATTTCTTCTGACCCCCAACCACACCAATAGGTAGTTGGCAAGAGGGTTTACATCCTACTCTTTGATGAAATGGGGAAGTCAGAGTGAAGAAAGAGAGATTACATTGAAATTCATTAAAAAAAGAAAAGAACTAAAATCTCATTATCGGGACCATAGGCTTTGGAGCTACTAGGTCTTTCTTTTGTTCAGTTAACAAATACTGAATGAGCTTCTACTGTGTACTAGACACAGTTCAGTTTGTATCAAAGAACTGAATAGACAAAAATCTATGTTGCAGTGGTGCATGTTTTTAAGTGAAGATGAAAATGTTAGAAGGTTAGAATGTTATAAGAAAACAGCAGGGTAATAAGGAACTGGAAGTGGGGAGTGGGTTTTGGCTGTGGTTTTAAGTAAGATGACCAGGAGAGAGCTTACTTTAAAGGTAACACTTAATCAAGACACAAGGAGAGGCAATGAGCCATTTAGATGTAGCACTAGGAGGATTTTAAGGCTAAAGGAAAAGAGTTCAAAGACCTGGAGTGCAGTGTTGGTGGAAGGCCAGGGGTGATGACACATGTATCAATCCCAGCAGTCAGGGAGGAGGCTGAGGCAGGAGGATCAATGTGAGTTTGAGGCCAGCCTGGGCTACAAAGTGAGTTTAAGGCCAACCTGAACATAGTGAGACCCTGTCTCAGAACAAAACAAAACAAAACAAAACAAAACAGCTTCACACAAACCAAATCAAACCAAACAAACAACAAGTAGGGTTGGAGAAGAATGAAAGGAGGTAATAGAAAATGATATGTGAGATGTAGTGGATGTTGATGAGGTTTATGTATAGGATCCTGAACACTGTAGAACTGTGACTTTCTCCTTGGATTTTAGCTCTTATTATGGCATTTGTCACAGGGCACAGGTTGAGTGTCTCTCTGGATTCTCATTTCCTCGTTTGTAAAATGGGATCTCATTGTACACAGTTATTTTGAGACTAAAGTTAGGTCATGCCATAAAGTATCAAGTACAATATCTGATAGATAGTTTGTATGCAATTAATGTTGGCCACCTATTCCTATGGTTATAGGTTTGTGCATTTGATGTAACTGTCTTAAGTATAGACATAAATATAGACAGGTGAGGGTACAGACCAATAATTTCCTCCCAAACAGTGAAAGGTGGGCTATCACAGAAACACACTCACAGTCTGAGAAGATAGATTGAAGATTCAAGCTACCAAGGAAATAAATTCTACATATATCAGTCATTAGTGAAGACTAACAGACATTTCTATTAGTAGAAATGTGCAAGCAAGTCTCATTATTTCCCATTTCCATTGAGTGTCTTTTAAAGGTTTGAAAAAAAAATGCTATCTATCCTTCTGGGGGACATTTGAACATTCAAACAATACTAGATAAAATGATCAGCTTGCAAACTTTTGAAAACACTACTACCTGCAGGGTTGAAAGGGCTTCCGTTAGAGATCAGTGTGTTCTGTGTTAACTTTTTTATATGATGGTAGCAGCTTTTCTCTTATGAGGAGGTATCATTAGAGTTTCACTTGAGTTCACAAAAATCATTTTCTGGCTGTTTCCACTTGAACCCAGTTGCTACAGAAGTTAAAACATCAGTGGGGGAGACAATTAGTTAGCTAGTCATTATGACTTTACTTAGCACACTTTTAGCAAAAGGCAAAAATGACAAAAACTTTAAATAATTCTATAGAAATACACAAGTGGTTCCCTTTACTCATAGATCATTAGCACAGTGGACAGGATTTCAAAGAAGCTACCAAGACCTATGATATTCTCTCCTATTATAGTGTTATGAAGTTGTCATTAGTTGAAGGGACCAACAGGAACCATTTTTTAATACAAAGTATAGGATACTTACTGTTGGAGGGCCTAAAACTATGGAAAGAACTGAGGATGGATTCTTTTCTGGAGGTAAATAGCAACTGCATATGAGTTCTTGCCAAGATAATTAGTTATCCAAATGCCTTTGGATATTCTGCTGGCCAAGGCGTTTTTAGAAGCTTTTAAAAATATTTGCCAAAGAATTTCTTCAGGGAAACACTTGTCTTTGTTGACCATCTTACAGGATTTTATTTGTTCTTAAGCACTGATGCATCATTTGGTCTCTAACCTCTGGTCTGTATTCTAGAGTTTACCAAAATTCTCCATTATCTCTACTTAATCTAATAAATTAATCTGACAAATATATCTTTTATTTTTTTGTGTCTTATGCTACATGCCCAATACACATTTGTTGAATGATTTAGAAGAAAAAAATCTCGTTTTAATTTTTTTACTTGTCCTGTTACAAATCAAAGACTTAGCACACATGTACATGCTGTATATTTATCTATTACATGTATATATACACACAGAAATAATTTGTATGTATGTAAAAATCAATAGTGTCTCTATTTAAAAAATTACATACATCAGAATTTATAGCATCCAATGAGAACTGCCCTTTCTGATACACTGGAGAGTGATGACCCATTTATTTCACAGTTGTAATTAAAATTTTAGGAAACTTTTCTGAGAAAATTTTCCCATCATCTTTGGCCTTTCTTTTGGTTATCACAGGTGGCAAATATTCACAACTTTACAGTAGAACTGATTTCTAAAAAGAGTTCAAAAGTAATTGAAGATCAAAGATCTGAAAGAAATATGTCATAAAGCTGGCTAGTACTTTTTTAACTTAAAATATTATACAGGATGATAAAGTAAGAGGTTACTGTCTTTTAGAATGGGTTATAAATTGCTTTTATTTTAAAAATAAAATATCTTTATTGAAAAATAACATGTCATAATTTACTCATGTAAAGTGTAAAATGCAGCCAGGCTTTGTGAGAGAAGCCTGTAATTCCAGCACTTTGGGAGGCTGAGGCAGGAGGATCACAAGTTTGCATCTTGTCTGGGTAATTTAATGACTTAGTGGAATCCTTTCTCAAAATAAAATATAAACAAGGGGATGGTGATGTTTAGTGTGAAAACCCTAGGTTTAGTCCTTAATACCACACACAGAAAGGTGAATAATGAGATGAGCCTTAGTATATGTGTTAGGGGTTTTGTCTAGATGACCCCCAAAGCCTCATGTGGTCATAGGTGGGGTCATAGGTAGGGCTATTCAGAGGTGCCTGGATCTAGTTTGTGCAATGCTGGGATTAAGGACATGAGAGTATGAACTTAGTCTGCCAATGGGTTTGGAATAGTTCTGGGTAGGATCAAGGGTGCCCCAGCCTGGGTGTAAGTGCTACCTATGCTAAGGGCCTGAAGCCTGGGCAAGGTCTGTGGGACACACAGGGGGTTCCTGCTTGTCTTGTTTGTAGCTCACTTGTTGCTTGCTGCTTGCTGCCTGCTATGATCTGTTTCTCCTCTGTGATGCCCCTCTGCCGTGCTGAAACCTCTTTAGGGACTGAAACCTCTATAAACTGTAAGCCAAATAAACCACTCTTCCTTTAACTTTGAGTATCAGGTATTTTGTCTCAGCAAGAGAAAAATAACTTAAGACAACATACATGGATATGGGGAACCATTATCACAAGTAATTTTAAAATATTTTCAGTATTGCAAAGAGAAATACTATGGCCTTTAGCCATTAGCCTGCTCTTTAGTATCTTGACTTCTCTCTAGCCCTAGCAAGCACTAATCTACTTTCTGTCTCTCTAGATTCCCCTATCTGAGGGAAATATATACATATTTCCTATGTATGGAATCATATAATGTGGTCTCTTATGACTAGCTTCTTACTGTACTGTTTTCAAGGTGCACTAATTTTGTAGCATCTGTGATTCCTTTTTATTCCTTTGTATGGTTATACCAACTTTTATTTATCTATTCATCTGCTGAAGACCATTTGGATTGTTTCTACCTTTTAGTTTTTATGAATAATGTTGCTGTGAAATTTCATGCTTGAGTCTTTGCTTAAACATCTGTTTTCAATTTTTTTGTGCATATGCCTAAGAATATAAGTGGTATAGAATTGTTAATTCTATGTTTAACTTTTAGAGGAACCACCAAACTGTTTTCCATAATGGCATACCATTTTACATTTACCTGTAATATATGAGCGTTATAATTTTTCCAAATCTTTGCAAACACAATAAAAAATTAATGGCCATCAAAGTTGGAGTGAGGTTCATGGTTTTTAATTTTATTAATGACTAGTGATTTTGAACATGTTTTTATGTGCTTGTTAGTCATTCATATGTCTCTTTTGGAAAAATGTCTATTTAAGTCCTTTGCCTACTTTTAAAATTTAATGGGGGACTTCTAGGAGAGGAGATCCAAATGTTTTGAGCAATAAAGGGGCTGCTGGAACAAATACATGGCTTCCAGGCATCACTAAAACAAAAATCCAATGTTTCCTTGACCCAGGAATAAATAATTAATTAAATGATCACATTAATTTAAGAGGATTCTTTGTTCTACTCTTAGAAAATACCATCTCTATGGGTCATTAAAACAAATATTTATGTATGTTACACATTTGTAGGCCATATATTGCTTTACACATAGTAGGGACTACCTAAATAAATAAAGTGGCTATGGAGTTTCCTGGAGGAGGGGCTTAGAGTCAGTGATTCAGTTGGACAGAGGAGTACTGTGAAGCTGTGTTTACATAGCACTTATGTATGATCAAGAAAATACTGTCCATCTACAACAAAGAGCAGGAGAAAGCTAATGAAGATCATGAACACAAAACTTTCCCCTTTCCAACATGTGGCTTCAAACTTCATGAGTATAACCAACAAGCAATCCAAAAAGATACAAGCTGAGAAGGTAGCATGCATTCTCAGATCTGCCAATAGCCAATCCTAACATGTAGGTACACGATTCCTATCTACCTTTGCTGGAAGCTTGGATGTTGAATTAGTTACTTTCTCATTTGTGAACAATATATATATTTTTTCTGAAATTTGAAGGAGGAGAGGTTTTATCTTGGCTTATGGTTCAAGAAAGTTCAGTCCGTGATAAGCTAGCTCCAAAGCTAAAATAGCATAGTGGAAGAAAACCAGTCACCCTATGCCATCTAGATGGCAGAGAGCAGGAGGAAAGAGGAGCCTGGGACAAGAAAAGAACCACTGAGTGACCTACCTCTTCTGAACAGTGCCCCTGTCATAATGGCAATTTAGATATGAACTTAGCAATGGATTAGACCTCCAATGAGTGCAGCACCTCCATGATCTAATCAGCATCTGTTAGGGTTTGTGTTGAGATATCCCACCCAAAGCCTCCTGCAGTCATAGGTGAGGATTTTTTAACAGGTGGTTGGATCTAGAGTATGTGACTGACTTATGGTGCAAAGCTAGGATTAAGAGTCCTGGGACTAAAGGTAAGTATTAAATCAGTCTTTAATACTTACAATCAGTCTGATTGTTTGGGCACCTGCCTTAAGCCTGGTAGTCTGTATAGAATATAAGCGGGAGGGAAAGAAAATAAGTTTGCTTGGACTTGTTTGCTTTTGTTGTCTTCTGTCTTCCATAAGCTGTTCCCCCTCTGTGAGACCCCCTCATCCATGCCACCCTGCCTTGGAGTCAGCTGACAGACTGAAACTTCTGCGAAATATGAGCCAAATAAACTTTTCTTCCATTTACTTGTGGGTGTTGGGTATTTTGTCTCAGCAACAAGAAAAAGTAAACAAGACACCATCCAATAGCCCTACCTCTGTACACATGAGACTTTTGAGGGACATTCTAAATCTAAATCATAATAAATACATATAAGCAAATATATATGTTTGCAATAGAGAAAATGGACTGATATGTATGTAAAAATATAGGTGGGTAGATCAGAAGGCTTCTGCTTAGTGCAAAAGCCCACAGTGCTAGAAAATAATAACTCAATATAAATCTTTTTTTTTTTTTTTTTTTTTTTTTTTTTTGAGACAGGGTCTCACTATGCAGTTCAGGCTGGCCTTAAGCTCACTTTGTAGCTCAGGCTGGTCTCGAACTCACAACAATCCTCCTGCCTCCGCCTCCCGAGTGCTGGGATTACAGGCATGCACCACCATGCCCGGCTAATATAAATCTTAATAGTCTAAGAGATTAGTCAGCTGAACCACAGAACCAGGTTATGATGGAGTTCTTTTAAAATATTCAATTTCATCTACTTTGACACCCCTGAAAGTTAAAAATTGCTTCACTGGGTCTAAATGGCTCTGACCAAATTTTCTATCTAGTTCTCTCCAGATCTTCGGTGGATCAACATCTCATGAGGAAAAAATGAGTGAAAGGATTGTATCTACTACTAGTAATTCAATTACCCAAAGGCTTTAAGCTGAGGACATAAAATGGTGACAGCTTTTCCTGGAGCTATCCTATGAAGAAATAACAATCTGTAAGAACAGGATAAATATACAAATGGAAAGAAGAAAGTGTTTGGGAACCAGATTAGGAATTTCCCCATTCTTCTCTATTGTCTGTTGGTAGAAAACAAAATCAAAATTATGGAATACAATTCCTTCCATGTCTTTCTGTTGCTCAAATTAAAACCATCTATTGAAGACTTTCTCACTTCAAAACCCAGCCGGGTGCTTTCTACTATCAAGGAAGGTGCCTCAAGAATAAATTACTCCTATCAGAAATAAAGCATTTTAGTTCTGCCACAAGCGGTGAGATCTGTGTTTATAAGTCTCTCCAAAGGCAACTCCATTTTTGCTGCTCTCCTCTCATTTTCTTTTGATGCATAAAACCTGTAGACTGGAGTGCTGTGATTGCATTTTGCTCTAGAGCAGTGTAATTGTAAATATTCATTGGAATTCAAGCTAGCTTTCCCAGGTCTGTCCTAGGGCTGTGCAGCTAAGCAAACAGCAGCAGTGCTGCATTAGCTCACAGCCTGGAGGCCGCCCATTTTCGCACAGCCCCTAGGATCCTTTCTGTGGAGAAAGCACATGCAGAGAAACTGGCTCTTAAACACCATTTCAATCTACAATTTCATTTGTTTTTCCTTATCTCCCCATGACTGTTGATCCTTAGTAATTCTGTCTGTCCCAATATGCATTAAAAGAGAACCATGTCCTTGACTAAAAACCTGTAGTCTGAATGCTCTTGGTGTCTAGGTGTTTAATCTATTTAGGAGATTAATCAGATTTTATCCATTTTAGAACACACACACACACACACACACATATACACACGCATGCACGCACATACACACACATATGCAGCAATTTTAGAATAGCTACTTACTCTAATCAAGATATAAAAGCATTCATAAATTATTCCATCTGTTTCAACTGTAAAACCTTTAGGAATCAAAACTAAATTAATATGAGCTTGGGAATACCATAACAATTAGAAAAACCTTACAATACAGAAATTTTTATATGTTTAAAACATAAAAATCAGATTAAAAAAGAATTTGTGTTTGGTTATATTAATTTGCCTAGAAGTCTGAGGAGTTGCTTGTTTTGGTACTGGGGATCAAACTCAGGACCTTGTGTTTGCTAGGCAGGTGTTTATGCTGTTGAGCTACATCCCTGGCCCCTGATATATATATATATATATATATATATATATATATATATATATATATATATTTTTTTTTTTTTTTTTTTTTTTTTTTTTTTTTTTTTTTTTTTTTTTTTTTTTTTTTTTTTTTTTTTTTTGACTGCCTGAATTCAATAGAATTCAGGGGACCTGAAATATTGACTTCAAAATAATTCAAGGAAGAAATGGATGCATAGAAATGACCTTTAGAGAAGAAAGAGAGAGAGAGAGAATGAGAGAAAAGGTAGGTTTTCAATAAAAAGTGAACTAGTTTGAAGTTCTTTGGGTTTGGACAACATTTTGATTTAATGATGAAAGTAAAAAATACTTTAACTGACAAAAAATAGGAATGATCAAAATCTCATATCAATATTTCTAAATGAAATCTGACCACTTAAATGCATAATCAAAAGGTACACCACTAGGCACTTAGGAACATACAAAGAATATATATATATATATATGAATATATAAGGATATATTATATATATATATATATATATATATATATATATATATATATATATATATGTATAATTGTCTTAAGGAGTTTAGGATTTAGCACCACCATAGTATAGGTACTATGTTAAAACAGTGGCAAAATATGTTATCTCAGAGAAGTTGTAGGGTCATTAAGAGCAACTTCATGGCAGAGGTGAAGCTTGCCTAGATTTTAAAGCAGTAGGATTTTGACTGGTGGAGTTGGATAGAGGGAGAAGCCCATCTTTGCAGAGAAATGTTATGGATTGAATTGTTTCCCCCAAAATGTATGGTGATGCTCTAACCACTGAAATCTTTAAGTATGTATTAGTTAATTTAGGCTGATTTAACAGAATACCATATAAACATAATTTATTTCCCACAGTTCTTGGAGGCCAAAAGTCCAAGATCAGGGCATAAGTATGGTCAGGTCTGACTGGGTACCTTCTTCTTTGTTAGATACTGCTGGCCTTTGTACATTCACATGGTAGACAGAGGGGGAGGGAGTTCTCTGAGATCTCTCTGTAAGGGCAGTAATCCCATCATGAGGGCTCTACTCTCAGGACCTAATTATCTTATAAGGTCTGTGTTTTCCAATACCATCATTGTGTGTGTGTGTGTGTGTGTGTGTGTGTGTGTATGTAGGGGGTAAGGACCTCAACTCATGAATTTTAGAAGGACATAAACATTCAGTCCATAAATAATGTGATCTTCTATGGAATCAGGATGTCAGACACAATCAAGGTGAATTTTAGCTGAAGAATAGTATGTATAAAGACCAATAGTAGTATGTATAAAGACCAATTCCTAACAAATAATAGGACCCATACTGTAGAGTTTGGGGGCCTTTATCCATATCATATGAAGGTTTATTAGAAAAGTGAAAAAGGAAAGATTCAAATAGAACAAGGGAAGAACAGATTGAAAGAAAACTGAGCAGTTAGCAAGGTGTGGTGCTATTTGAGGCAAGAGGTGATATTGTAGACAGTAGTGGTCATGGAAAGGCAGTGATGGATTCGAGAAGGGTGGAGGGAGAGTTCTGGTACATCAAGACTAATTAAATAAAAGAGTCAAAAAAAGAGTTGTACCTTTCATTCTGGGCATGGGATGCTAGGGTAGAGATGTCCTGACAGAGACAGGAAACCCAGGAGAGAGAGAGTTGGTTTGAAGAAATCTGTTGAGGAGTAGAGGCTAGCTTTTAGTAAATACTGATGTGCAGCAGAATAATATGAATGCGTATGTGCAGTACTGAATTGGGAATACAGTTCTGGGAGTCACCTGTGCCAGATAGTCAAGGATTTGGGAATAATTGAGATTAGTAAGGGATTTGAGTGATTAAAATTGTAAGAGTTGATTATGAGGGGGGTATCTCTAGTACAGGAGTGGAAAATGGACAAGACAAAGGCAAATTAGACAGGCAAGGGTATTATCAAGATGAAATACCTCAAGGAAGCCAAGGCACATTTTTATTTATTTTTTATCAAAGAGGGATTGATCAGTTAAATAAAATGTTGCAGAGAGATTGAGAAAAATGATTCAGAAGTTATGGGAAATGGGGATTAGAATATGAATAATGCTTTATGAGAAGACAATTTCATAAAGCATGAGAGGTCATTTAAAAGGGTTTAGGAATGCTTAAGCACAAGAGAAGCTAATGTGAGTAGATATTGTTTTGACAGGCTCAGCATAAAGAGAAAGAGAAAGAGAAAGATTAGAGGATTGTTGTTCTTGCTGTCTTATGGTAGAAAGATACATGAGCATATTAACAAGTAAAAGAGAAAGATTCTGGAATTTGGTAGACTTGTCAAGCACAAAGCAGAATTTAATAACTGATGGAACAGAATTATGGAAAGGAGAAAGATATATTGGGATCAAACAGAGAGAGAGAGAGAGGGAGAGAGAGAGGCAGAAAGACAGACAGACAGGCAGACAGAGATAGACAGAGGCAGAGACAGAGAGGAAGAGACAAAGAAGAAAAGGAAAAGGAGGAGAAGCAGTAGTTTTTGAAAAGGGATGCAGCACTTTCCCCTTTGAGGCATGAAAAGAAATAATAGCAGGGTTTGTAAATCACTTGGATATGGAAGAAGAGCCTCATCTCAAAGAAGAAAGCAGGTCAATTCCTTAGAGAGTGTGGTGTGGGTGAGTGGCTCCATGCTTGATGGACAGGAAAGATGGATCTTTGGAAAATATGATAGGGAATGAATAAAAGCATTGCTAATAGGCAATATGTGGTATCCACAGCATTAACCAACAGGATTAATTTTAATTGACAAGAGGAAACTTCTCCAGCAAGTCTACTAGCTTGACAGAGGTGGGTGGAAGAACAAAAGGTAGAATGAGTCCAGTATTGATTACAGGCTGAGAAAGTATAAGAGAAGCTCAAACAGTAAGGCACATCAATGTATAGTAAAGACTAGGTCAGGCCTAAAATTTGAAATACTTTTGCATGGGTATCATTTCACTCCAAAGTATACTAAAAACAGCAGAAAGTAAAAAATTTGAAGCAATGGAAAAAAAAATAAAGGTAAAGAATAAACACTGCTATTTTCCTCATTCATTCATTCATTCATTTTTATAACTTATTTACTTTTATTTTTTTATAACTTATTTATAAATATTTTCCAAAGCTACGGAATGGGGGAACATGCTATCAGGTCTATGAGATTAGGTTCCTTATCCTTGTATGTCAGAAATAACAAGAACAATAAATACTCAGTACAAACTATTAGAAATTGCTATGTATTAATCCACTCAGTACTGTAACCTTCAGAGGTAGGAACAATTGAACTGGTGAGATTATTTTCACATCAGAGATTAGGAAAAAACAGAGGTTTATTAATTAAGCTAGTCATTGGACTCTTCCCGGTTACAGATCAGAAATATCCAGTCTTGAGATATCCCATTTCTATTGGAAACTTACTTATAAACTACTTCTTAGAACTGTTAAGTCCCGTAAAATGATCTATTTATGCGGCTTTGCTACTTTTCCACATTGTACATTTTGGCTTGTTCATTTCCCACCTTTACACACTTTCCCACAACTTCAACCTATGACATCATTAATGCACCCGAACAGCTATGTTCAGACCCAGTTTTGGCCAGGAGCTCTGTGAAGACTTTTACCCTCCAAGCAGGTGTCTTCACTTGCTGTGCACTGACACGCCAAGCACAGCCCCTACCTTGGTCACCTTTCTCTTCACATCTTCTCCTTACCCTCCCCCCCCCAGTCCCAGTTAGTGGTGCTCCTGGCCATGGGTTGCTCACTCTAAAAGTTTGAGCATTGCCTTCAGTTTCTCTCTTTTCTCTGTGTCTTGGCTACTGCTATGACATTATTGAAGTTCTGTCAATTGTTTTCTTTTTATTAGGACATATTTTCAGAAATGATTACCTCTATCTTGGGGAGATGTGTTTGTACAGGGGCATAACACTCTTCATTCTTTTGTTAGCCCACTATCCTCCGTCCTCACTGTCTCATCCAATTCTTCTTCCTCCCCCATTTGCAAATGCTCAATTTCCATTGTTTTTCATTTCAGTTCTTTATTAGAACCCCTTTTGCTTTCCTTCTCCCTCCCTCTCTCCATATGTTGTATCCTGCTCCCTTTTGAAAAAGATCTCCTTACTTCCTAATATTGTCTTTTATTTTGCTCCTTATTTACATTTTGGGTTTCTTACATAAGAGAAAAAAAAATGCAGTATTTAAACTTGTGTGTCTGGTTTATTTCATGTTAACATTATGGCCTCAAGGTACATCCAGTTACCTAAAACTGTCTCAAGTTTATACTTTGTTGCATATAAATACCATATTTTCATTATTCACTCATCTGCTGCTGGACATACAGACTGCTTCCAAGATTTAGCTATTATAAACTGCACCACTGTGAATGTGGGTATATAGGTAGAGGAAGATACGTAGGGGGAATAGCAGGGTCAAATGGAATTTCTACTTAGCCTTTTGAGGACTCTCCATATGGATTTCCACAGTGGCCCTACCAGTTTATACTCCCTCCAGCAATGGAGAAGAGTCCCTTTTTCTCTCTGCAGCCACACCAGAACTTGTTACTGAATGATTTCTTAATAACAGTATTCTTTCTGGAGTGAGATAGAATCTCAGCATTGTTTTAATTTGTATTTCTTAAATGACCAATGATGCTGAACATTTAAAAATATACTTATTGGCCATTTGTACTTCTTCATCTGAGAAGGGTCTATTCACTTTCTTTTTTTTATTGTTTAACTTACTTTATTTTTTTTATTTTACTTTTGTTTTATTGAAGTACAAATATCGATGAGACAGTTTTAAGATACCTTGACAAGATGGATTTCATAAATTAATACATTGCAAACTGTTTTCAAATCTAGTCAGAACAATAGCATATAGAATACATAAAAGGAATGTTGAGTAGATGATATTTTTCTCAGTAGATTATAACTCATGTTCATGTTAATGAATTGTGTGTAGGTGACCCAATAACACTGAGAATCAGAAAGCTGGGATATTTTGGTATTTCTCCAAGGCAGTCTTTTAACCTGCCCAACTCTCCTCCATCCTCCACCCTCCATCTCTTGACCCTGTTCCCACTTCCAAAAAGATCTAATATCACACAGTTCCTCTCACATGAGAAGTTCAAATATAAATAATGTAAAGATAAAATATAATGGGAAACAGGGAGACAGATCCAGGTTCAACTTTCATATGTCATCTTTAAGCAAATGTAGCAGTCCCAAGTCACGTCACAAGAAAAGATCAGCTTCTTTTCATGTAGAAGAACCTGGCACTTCTCACCTGTTGTGCCTTGGGCAGGCCCTTAACATCCCTCCTTGATACCTTTGCTCAATGTCTGATGGTCCAACCCTTCAACCCCAAAGTGTGGCCTGAGATGAGAATCGGAGGTTGGTGCTCTGGGAAAAATGTTATAAAATCACACATGTTGACTTATAGCTATTATTTTCCCTCTAAGAACTGCTTTCATCGCATCCCATAAATTCCGGTAAGTTGTACTTGAATTTTCATTGAATTGTAGATATTGCTGAATTTCTTGTTGAATTTCTTCTGCGACCCATTGATTGCTGAGTAGGGTGTTGTTCAGTTTCCATGAATTTAGCAGGTTTTTCTGGTTTCTTTTGTCATTCATTTCCAATTTCATTGCATTGTGGTCAGATAGTATGCATGGGATAATTTCTATTTTCTTGCATATACTTAGGCATGACCTCTGGACTAGTATGTGGTCTATTTTGGAAAATGACCCGTGTGCAGCTGAAAAAAATGTGTATTCAGCTGTGGTTG
>PVKA01018867.1:0-33392 GCA_004027165.1 Ctenomys sociabilis | reverse complement strand
TCTGTTCTTTAGGTATCTCTTCTGCATTTGAGACTCTTGGTTTTTGTGTGTCCCAAATTTTGTCTTCCCTTTTGATTGCAGGTAGAATACTGGTTTTTGTTTGGCACTGTCTTCCATCCTCCTGTTGCCTCTTCCTTCCTCCTTTTGGTCCTCCCTGTAGGTCCAGGATGCAGTGTGGGCCTGCTACTTGCTTTCATTTTAATTTATGTATATTTATAATTTGGAAATTAAAAGTATTAATTTATATTCTTTCTTGTTTACAGCTATGCATATCGTTATTTCCAGCTTATGAATACTTTTATTACTGGATTGTGGCAGTCCATAAATTTTGGCATTCTGTCTCTTTATTTTCATTTATCAAAAATAATTGTAGCTTCCTGATTGATTTATCATCAGAATTACTTGTTATTAGGAAGTGAGATCTTCAGTTGCCATGTATTTCTGATTTTACATGTCCTTATGTTCTTCTTTTCTACTTCCATAATATTGAAAAAACACACTTTATGTGTCTCTTTGCTTTAAACTACATTTAGAAGTATTCTAAGTCCTAATATATGATCTAGCAGAGTGATGGTAAACTTTAGGAGACACAGTACCCAAATTGCAGTGAAAATCTAATTACATATCACAAAGTGCGAACATTGAAATTAAACTTTTCTTTTAGTGTACTTAGTATGGGGTCTACAGGGTCTACAGGGTCTATAGGGCCTCAGTCCATAGATCAGGCTCTTAGTGATTCTATAGTTCTCAGCCTCCCAAACGCTGGTATTACAGGTGCACACCACAATGCCCAGTCTCCATCGCTGTCTCAGTGTGCGGGGCTGGGGCTGATGGGGTGGCACTGCAGGCTGGGGATCGAACCCTGGCGGCAGCACTCTGTCTAAGCAGGGGCTTTAGTCCGTTTAGAATACTGATATTAAACCTGAACGTTAAGATTTTAATTGAGAAGAAACAACTCATATACTTAACTTACATAGTGACAGGACTATCTACACATCTGCTGTGACATGGATATCATAGTTTTACCACCACTGGCCTAGGAGATGGAAGCATAAGTGAACTTGAGAAGATAATGCATTCTGTTGTTACTGTGCAGGACTGTATAGAAATATGTTAGGTCAAATTAGTTAATAATATTCAATTCTTATTATTCCTAGCAGTTATTTCACATAGGTTTTTTTGATTTTTTAAATAAAAATATATTGCTATCTTCAATATGGTTGTTAAATTATTTTGTCCTATATATTTTCAGGTATTCCTTGTAGTGGTACTTATATTTAAAGTTGTTAGATCCTCTAATGGATTAATTTTTGTTATTATGTTATTTTTCTTCGGATCTACTTGCATTCATTTGTTCTAAAATACTTGCTCTAATACTACTACTGTCATCTCATGTTCTTTGTGACTAAGGTTTATATGACATTGTTTTTTAACATTCTTTCTCTTCCAATCTATATCTTTGCAGATATAATGTGTATCATGTAAATAACATATAAGTATATTTTGTTTAAAACTATAGTCAAAATATCTGCCTTTTAATAATGATCACAATATTTACAATGCTGATATTATTCTCTAATTATTTGTTCACATATATTTTTATATACTTGTTTTCTATATTAAATATTTTGTCATAAAATATTAACCCACTAATCAAATGAATAATATACATGTTCAAATCTGTGTTTTGTACTCCGATTTAACAATGTCTTTAATTTTTATGTCAACATCTGATTTTGAGTAAATTAATATCAGCACAATATAAGTCTTATAGTTTTATTTTTCTTTGCACTTTTGCTACTTTTGTATTATGCATGTTAAATGTGCATAAAACATTAGTGCTATGATGTTTTCACTTCATCAAACTGTGCAAGTTTTAAAGTAACTAAGAAAAGAATGCACGATTTTATATTTCAATATATTTTTATCCTTATGTCTACGGCTCTCTAAGTATAGCTCCAGCTAAGTATTCATTGCACATTTTATGTCCTATAAACTCAACAAAACAATTATAAACTTGTGGTTTTTGTATTGTTGATTTCAATTTAGTTAAGAGAAGAAATTAGAATATATATATATATATATATATATATATATATATATATTCTATTTTACAGTTACATCATAAAATCTCTTTATAGTTTTTACAAACTTCCTTTTGGCCAGAAAGAATTAAACTTTCCCCAGGGGCAAAAAATGAAAGGACACAAGAGGAAAGGAAAGGGGATGAGGAGAGAGAGAGGAGGTGAAAAAAAGAGGCGGCAGAATAAATTAATGAATAACTGAGGTTATTTTTTAACTCAATCAAGAAAATCACAGATAATCACTCTCAGGCATGAGCATACTAGTAGCAAGTACTGTTCAGACTCCTAGGAAAGAGTTCGCACATGTCTATCATGCGTCTCAATTCCATTTGCAAATCACCTTTCCTTTTTCTTCATCTCCCCTCTTCCCATCTCCTGATCATCTGCTTTTTGTTTGTTTGTTTGTTTTACTATCTTGGAAAGTTTGCTTGTTTCAGTACCAGTGATCAAACTCAGGACCTTGCACTTGCCAGGCAGGCAAGTGCACTCCTTAACTATTTCACCAGCCAACTCTTTTACTATTTGAAAGCATTTGTTTCTATACAGAGCATCAACTAAAAAACATTAATATCTTATTTAATACATAAATTTTTAAATTTTATGGAATATTGATAAAATATATTTGCTTCAGTATTAAATAAAACTATATATATCTTAAAGAAAATTTATGTTTTCTGATTGCATTATGTTTTTTTATCCAGGCAGCCTACTATCTGTAGTGTGCTGTCTTTACTTCCTTATTAGTCATCTTTTGTGGAATACATTTTTTGTTAAGGTCTGTCTAAAAGATGTAAAAGAATTGCTTATAGTTTCCATGGACTGATATAAAATGTGGATCATGTTTGTACCCTAGAAATTATTTTTGCTAGAAATGTAAAACTATTTAACTATTGTTTTTAGCAGCTAATATTCAAATAACTAATCCTATTTTAAATGTGATTATCGTCATTTTTCACATATCCTTTTCAATGCACTGGAGAGAAATTTGAAGATTAAATGTAAGTATTCATTATGTTTTCATATATAGTAAAATTTATTTATACCAAAATTCTAATATTTTATTAATGTGCCTAACTTTATTTAATATAAAATACTATTTAATTACTTGAACATCCAGGCTACTATTTTACAAACTTCAGGGTATATTGTATGTAAATCCTGAGCTTTTATTTACAGTTTTAAATCAGCATATAATTTCTTGCACGCCTTTTGTAAAACAATATGCCTTTCCTTCAGACAAATTGCTTTAGATTTTTGTATCATTACTTAGTTAATTCACAGACAATAAAAAGAGAAGACAATAAATAATGCAAGTAACAGAATATCTAAAGAGAATGATATTTAGAGTTCACATTTAACAAGTCTTATTACTCAAAGCAGTAAAAGACGAAGAAAAGCAAGCATAATGAGCCTTGTAAATTAGAGATAAAATTGTAGAAGAAACTAATAGTTCCAAGGACTATCATAGATCATGACATGTTATTTCCAGATTGTTAAAAATGACCATAATGTATAATTGCAGGTGTACAAAACCTCTATGACTGCATAAAGGATTAATTAAAAGCTGACTGTCAGAAGGAAATCACTAATAGTGCTTCTCAAAGGACAGCACATGACCATCTGTATCTGAATTTCTTTTCCTTAAGTGTGATGAAATTATAAATTTATATCAATTGTTAGCGATGTATGAATTGGAATAATAAATGAAGATGTCCTGAATTCCAGATATACAATTCATGCTGTGAATGATTTCATGCACATTACTGACAGTGTCACCCTGCATTAGGGATAATAGCCTGGGGGTAAATCCTTCCTTTCTATTCTGGTGGTTAATTTTATGTATCATGTATGCTAGGCCAGCTTCCAATAATGGTCATTGAACTAGATATGACCTTGACAGTGACTGTAGATGAAGTCAGCAATGAAATCATTGAAATTTGGTGAAGAAATTTGCCTTTCAAATTGTGAATAGATATAAATCCAATCAATTGAAAGCTTTAATAGGACTCTGCCAACACTTCACTTGGTAGGATTTCCTGAACATTTTATATTTGCCACTTCCTGAAATCCTTAACTCTGTCCTGAAAGTGAATCTACTCTTTCTGTTTATTTGAAGAAGAGCATATCTATAATGATCCATTCACTGGTCTTCAGATTTTATATTTATCTCAAATTTGTTTTTTTTTTTCACATTTAAGGTAAATATTTATTTATTTTTATTTTATTGAAGAAAAAATAGCAATGAGACAGTTTCGAATCCAATTAGTAGGACAAATTCAACAATTAATACATTGCACATTGTTTTTGTAGTGGCTTTTTGTTGTACAAGGTACATACATGATACTCTATCTACAAACACTATTAGAACTGATGCCTCTAATCAATGATTTAAGAAAAGGTATCTATATATCTATCTTTTTTAAAAAAGCTAAATTATAGTGCAGTTTCAATAATTAATAATTTTTACATTGTTATCTTCCTAGTGGTTATACATGTACAAGATATAGAGAGGATATTCTGTCCAAACACTATTAGTACAAATCTTTCTTCTCATAGAATTATGCAAAAGTACTGCATATTTATCCTAACCGTACTGTTTATACAGACATAGAATGGTTCTTCCTTTGTATCCCCCTTTTTTTGTTTAGTCCTGTGAAAAGTGGGTATTATATTGTCATTCAATTATTATAGGTGCTTAAATTCACTGAAAAAATCCAACACAGTCCACCAGTTCACAATAATAGTGGGTTATCCAAAGTTGTTGACTAGAGCCATTTACATCTCAGCTTATAATTATAGCCTTATTTTATATACCTCATTTTCATACTTTTCTGCTGGATGGTTAAGACCAAGATAAAGCACGACCCATATTAACAAAAAGTATAACTTTTGTATCTGATGAGTTCAGTCAAGTCCCCTCTTTCCTAGAGGAATTGAAAACATCATATCATAGTGATATATGTGTACCTATGTTTATAGCAGCACAATTTGTGATAGCAAAATCTTGGAAACAACCAAAATGTCCATCATATGAGGAATGGTTGAAAAAGATGTGTTATTTCTGTACAATGGAGTATTCCTCAGCTATAAAGAATGATAAACTTGAAGTATTTATATTGAAGTGGATGCCACTTCAACATACACTCGTAAGTGAAATAAACCAGAGCCACATGTGCAAATATCATATAGTCTCCCTAGTATAAGAAATCAAATGAAGAAATACAAATAGAAAGGTTTATCAACAACTAAAAAGAATTTAGTCAGATAGTTAGGGTAAACTGAATTGTATATTTTACAGGGTAACAATCAGCTTCTCTTCTGGATGGTTAACACCCTAAGTTTTCAGATCAAAAACTAGAGAAATCGCAGGGCTGTAAGGTCAGCCAACATTTTGGCCCCAGCCTTTCAAGATCCCTGAAGACTTAAGACATAGGAGAACCTGTGCTGTAACATCATAGAACTCAGTTGTTCCCCAAATTTTCTGATCAAGAAGATTATGGAGCCACAGAGGAATGTGATCAATACCTATAGTGTGCCTAGGGAGAGTCACATTGAGAGAAAACTTTCTCTCAGGCTCTCACAGAGAGCAAACTGGTCAAGCATTGGCTGTGACTCATCTACATGGATGACAAAGACAAAGGATCTATGGAGTGAGGTACAGGTTTACAAGACATATTTATCTCAAATTTATTTCAATTCTGTATGCATTGACCTAAACAAACCCGCACATACATCATTCATACCCCTAGGGAGAATTGAAATAATTGGAATGTAATGTGACCCTTATCAAGAACTTTAAAAACTTTAGAAAAACATCTCTCAGAATTCTTAATCTCTGTTTTTTTCTGATCTTCTTTTATTCTTTTTATGAAAGAAAAGCAAATTTATGCCTGGTCATGAGAATGATGAGGATCTTTTCTGGCTTGAACCCTGGATGGTATAGAAGAAAAGAAAAACAAGGTTCCTGTTGAGCAAGAAGTCCTTAAGAAAAAGTGAAGACATTTCACAGAGTTGAAGATAAAGCACCTGAGAAAGAAATGTGGCCATAAGATGCTTTGCAAGGCATGGAGGAAACTCATCTATGAAAAAGCCACAAAGACGGATGTGCAGAACTGGGATCTTAATGGCTAGGTTGGCAGGTAAAGATGGCAACTTCTATGACCCCATAGAGCCCAAACTGCCATTTGTCATTGTGATCAGGGGTATCAATTGTGTGAGGCCAAAGGTCCACAAGGTGTTGCATCTTCTTTGTCTTTGTCACATCTTCAATGGTACCTTCATTAAGCTCAATAAGGCTTCAATTAACATGCTGAGAATTGTGAAGCCATATATTGCATGGAGTTACCCAAATTTGAACTCAGTAAGTGAACTAATATACAAGTGTGACTATGGCAAAATCGATAAGAAGTTAATTGACTTGACAGATAATTCATTGATTGCTCAATCTCTTGGTAAATATGCCGTCATCTGCATGGAGGATCTGATTCATGAGATCTATACTGCCTTAAGGCAGGGGATAGCTCAGTAGAATAAGTGCTTGACTAGAAATCACTGATACTGCAAAAAAAAAAAAAAAAAAAAAAAAAAAAAAAAAAAAAAAAAAAAAAAAAAAAAAAAAAAAAAAAAAAAAAAAAAAAAAAAAAAAAAAAAAAAAAAAAAAAAAAAAAAAAAAAAAAGAAAAGAAAAGAAAAGAAAAGAAAAGAAAAGAAAAAATAATTTCAAAGAGGCAAATAACTTCCTGTGGCCATTCAAAATATCATTTCCACTAGGTAGAATGAAGAAAAAGACCAGCCATTTTGTGGAAGGTGGTGTTTCTGAGAATAGAGAAGACTAGATCAACAGCCTTATTAGAAAGATGAACCAAGGTATCTACCATAGTGTTTTATGATTTGGTCAGTTAAAAAAGTATCTACTTCCACAAAAAAAGAAAAAAAAAAAAAAAGGAAAGAAGAAAAAAATAATAATTAACATATTGGTATATATTAGAATTTTTTCTTATAGTAAGTATTTCAATTAAAAACCATATTTAATTTTAATTTCTTGTTTTCTGTATCTTAGAGAAGAGTCTACAGGGTGCTCAGGGTCTCAGTACTAGGTTGGACTTGCACTGTTCCACCTGGTGACAGCCTCCTCAGTGCTGGGATAACGGGTGTGTGCCATCACACTCAGTCTCAGTTGCCCTCTCAGTCTGCCCTGGGGGACTGAACCCCTGGCCCCTGCACCTGCTTGCAGGCACTTTAATCCATTGAGCCATTTGGCTGGCCCTTTGATTTTCAATTCATTTTGATTTGACTTATATTTTTCCTAATGCTTCAGGTGAGATCAAAATTGGGCCTCATTTCATTGGCATTACTGGAAACATAAGGGTAGTCTTTTCAACTTCTTGTCCTGTTCACATAATTCAAAAACCTTTTGAGTGGTCAACTCTCAAACTAATAATTTCAGTGTAGTGTTTTGTTTTTGAAACATGATAGGAAATTGCTTTGATAGCACCACATAAAGAAAATTCACCACTTTTTTTTCTGTGCAGCTTTCTCCTCTTTTTTTCTTCTCTATCTAATCTTCATCTCCTCCACCTACTTTCTTCCCCAGTAAAAGTTCAATCCCTGGTACTGCAAAAATTAAAGATATATTCAAAACAAAAAGATATATTCCCAATCCTCAGCCCTTACTCTCTCACTTTTCCCCTTTCCTTCTTCCCTCCCCTCCTCCTTCCCTTTGTCGTTCTGTTCTCTAGCTTATGAATTGCATGAGAGTTTCATCAATTCACTTGTCCTGACTTCTATCTGTCTTTGACATGATCTGAACCAGTGTACAACTTACTTCTCTTCATCCACTTATACTACTCTGAAATTGTAGTACTTATTCTCCCAAAATAGATATAAAGTTACACAATTCCCCTAAGTTAATGTAGAGCCAAAATACATTATCTGTCTTGGGTTTTCTTTTACCAATTACCTGATTATTTGTGATAATAGATGGAAACCTAAAACAAGTCTTTCAAGCTAAAGTTAATCTGCCTATTTAGCAACCTTAATGGATGGTATTAGACCCTACCAAATGTTCAACAATGATTTATCTTTCTTAAATGTTTACCCTCTACATACTCCAATCTCAAAGACGTGCCTTTCTCTATTTCTTCTTTTCATTCCTATGACTCTCCAAATCGATTTCAAGTCCTTCAATCTGGCCTCCCTGAGGACTGGAATCACTGTAGATGTTGCAAAGGAATGGTACACCAGGGGAAAGCTCTTCCCACAAGAGAAGAATTCATCAAACTTTGAAAGTCTTATTGTTTCGTTAGAGTGATCTGCCTTTCAAAACCCTAGAACACACTCATAAAACCAGTTAAGTACAATGGATAAATTAGTTATAAGAACTATTGGGCAATTTAGTATTTTTGATAAACAATGAAGCAGAAATTTTACATTATCATTTAGTAATTCCCTGGAATATAGTGTACTTCTTGCTGGAAGCAGAATATGTATCCAACAATTTGCCAATCTAGTGGTCTAAACCACTAGCTATACCCATTTAGGCCAGGGGAGATAGCTCAGTAGAATAAGTACTTGTTTCGCATGCTCAAGGTCCTGAGTTCAATCCCCGGTACTGCAAAACAAAACAAAACAAAACAGACGTATTCATTTAGCTCTCTTATTCCCAACGTGTGTTTTTCCTCCTTCAGTTAATCATCTTTCTCATTGATGAGCAAAATACCTCAGAATTTTTATTTAATGGTGAAAAAGATATATTTATTTCTTGGTTCCAAGTATTTCAGTGCAGGATCTGGCTCCAAAGCAGAAATATCACGTTGGAAAGACATCTTAGAGCAAAAAACCAAGGATGCAGGCTTTGCTAAAGCATAAACCCAATGAATGCTCAACACATCCTCAGACCCACTTCTTAACCCTCTTCCAGCTTTGATCATCAGTGAATTGAGCCACTGATGAGGATAATCAGCCAGTGATCAAGTCCTCCCTGCAGCAGACTCTTAATACAGGCAAGGTGTTGTCTAAGACTAACTGCCCCACCAATGACAATCTAGTAGAGTAAGGCTTGTTTTCCTCCACTTATGCACAGCACAAAGGTCTAAGATTTGATGTCTTATGCTCTTTTCCAGTCTTTGTTGCCCCATAACAGTTTCACAACCAACCCATAATCTTTCCCTCTCACAGCCAGCTCCGCAATCTCTTGTCAAATCTTCATTCAGGGTTGCTAAACCTCATTCCAGAGTCCTTTGAGTGAAGGTATTTCTGGAAAAGAGAATAATGAAAAAGAAAACTTTTCAATCATATCCGTTTTCATATACTTCAGTTTCGTTTTAAGACCCAAAGAAATCTAAGAACTCTATTCGATTTTTTTTCTATGACCTTTTGTTAAATATCCTTTGTATTTTTATCCTAGATCCTGCAACTTTCCTTTTCTCCCAGTGTAAGAGCTTTTTTTTTATCTCTCCTTTTAAACTCTATATTTGCTTCAACTTGAGAAAAGAAGTCACATGGAATATATGTTTCCTCATTTGTCAAGCCAGAAACAGTTTCCACGCACTGATCAAGAAAAAAACTTGCTGAAATGAAGAAATGTGAAGGAAAGTGGGGAATTTTCTTAGTCGTTTTCTAGTCACTGAGATAAATTACATCATGACTCATGGCTCCTAAAGGATTCAGTACCTGGTTAGCACTGAGGGAGGAAGGCCATGGTGGAATGTCCTGCATAGGAACATTCTCATACTGAGAATGAGAATTCACAGCACCATTGCTCATACTGTGGTGGGTAGAAAGCAATTCAGGAAGAGAAAGGCCATGGAAGACATGGAGGTGCAGTGCTCTTCCAGGTAATGCTGTTGGCCTGTCATCTGCTGGCCATGCTGGCCATGCTCATCTTCCAATAGCTGTGGTGTGCTGTCCCATTCAAGCCACCATTATCTACTTCTCTTCCACTCCCTACTGTCTGACTCCATCGCTTGAATCTCTCTCCATTTGCAAAAGATAGATTTCCTTGTTTCTACTGTATATCATTTGTTTTACATTTTTTTATATTTTAAGGTTCTCATCTGAGAGAAATTATGCAAAACTATACCTCATTTTCTTTATCCTTTATAAAAGCACAACTCTGAATGTGTGAGAATTTTGGGGAGATATGCTAGACTTAAACCATGACCAGAAATTAACAGAGTAGAAGAAGAAAGAATTATAACATATATGGTTACAGACAGATATAAATAGACATATCAAATGGAACCTTGAATATTTGGCTAAATATTAATATTTGCCAATGTAGAGGAAGTACCTGAATGCCAGTGGAAAGTTTATAATACTATAGATCTGCAGGGCAAACAAAAACTGAGTTGGGCATCTTATAAAATTCATAGGCCCAGTAGTTTTTAAGTAATTGAAGAGGACTACTTTAACAAACACCTCTGATATTGACTATTGAGCTCAAAATAATCCCACTCATTGTAGTAATGTTAAATAGAAATCTACAAATGGCAAATGACACGAAAAATTGCCCAGAATACCACAAAAAGAATACATGTCTGCCATATTCAAAGTAGCAAATATGTATTGGTAAAAATACAAAATATTACATTAATTGCAATATTTACACTAAGATAGAATAGAACAAGCAAGAAGTGCAAAAAATATATAACACAATATTTATAGAAAGGCAATGAAATTCAAGCCTCAGTTTGACCTTATAATATGAACTGAAAATTCTTACATATTTCAGAATGCTTGTGAAAATTTGTAATGAGTTCATTTGTAAATTTGTGTAGAAAACAATCACAAAGCAGTTTAATTTAGGATTATTTTGACTATTTATTTATCTACCCATTAATCGCCCAATAAGATTTTCTACTTGTTCTTTTCTAGGACTTTGTCCATTTCATTTAACTCAGTAGATTTTTGACATATACTTATTGCTATAAAATCTACTAGAGTTTAACTTTCAGGGTTTTTTTTTTTTGTGAAATCTTTAGTTTATCAAATTTTGGAAATTTTAATAAATTTTCATATTTTTCCTTCCCCTTACTCTTTCTTTTTTCCTAAATCTTCTATTATGCATGCATTACTATGCTGGGTGACATCCTACAGGTCTCTGAGTCTGTGTTCATTTTACAGATTTTTTCATCCCGCACGTTGGATAGTCTCAATTTCACGATGATTTGAACATGATTTCGTGTTCAAATATATTGTTACTTTACTCTGACTGGTCTTGCTCTTCAGTTGCAATCTATTTTTTTCTTATATACATTTTTCCCTGTATTTTTAAAATCTATTTGATTGTTACAAAATCAGTAAGTCTCCTGTTTCAGCCTCTCCAGTGCCAGGATTGCAGGAATATGACACTGAGCCTAGACTCTGTGGCCTGCTCAGCCTACTCTGGGGCTGGGGCTGGTGCTGCATGTAATGCCGGGCTTGTACCATGGTCCCTGTGCTTCCCTAAGCTTGCCTAAGCAGGTGCCTTAGTCTGCCGAGCTGTCTTACTGGCTTTTCCCTGTACTTTTAACATTTTTGTTAAATAATTTTTCCAGTGTCCATCTCTTACATACACATTTCATTTGTTGGATGGCATAGTCTGAAATGATCTTGTGTTAAAGTTTTAAACCCGTGTATCACAAATGATAATTAGATTCCAGAGATTATATTTCTGTTGTGTAAATTTCCCGATGTTTGTCTCAGTATTTCTTTTTTTAAATTATTTTGTGGTACTGCGGATTAAACTCAGGACCTTGCACTTACCAGGCAAGCGCTTATTCTACTGAGCTATCAATAAAATTATTTTTAAAAATTGCCCATTCTGTGATATTGTGTTACCATCCCTTTCAAGATAACAAAGTGAGACATCATTTTCATTTTTTCAGTTATTAAAATGTTTTATTTATTGAACCCATTTAATAAAGCCAATGCAATACTCTCTTCTAGATTTTTTATGAGATTTTGATTGTTGTGTGCTTACGTAAGTTTCATTTTTTAAGGTGTAATAATATCACTTTTAAAAAGTTAATATTTATAACAATGAATACAACAGATGTAGACATAATGTTATCCACACTTTCATGAGTTTGTTGTTATTTTCAGAATTAGTTTAGTGACTTCTTAATTAATTATATGATATTTGCATAACTCAAATGTAGCCATTGATATCCCTGCTAGTTTGTTTAGTGCATGGCATATAATCTGATAATTTTTAAACTTAAAACGTTTCGACTGACATAACAGCTGCATACATTTACTTGATATAGAGAAGTAATTTAGTATATGTAAATGATATATTAATACCTATATATAACTAACTGGGATTCCCATCTTTTTAAACATTTATTTTTTTGTTTGTACTGAGAGACCTTAGATTATTATATTGTACTTATGTGTGAAGTACATAATGAATTGTGTAAAGTATAATCATTTTACTGGTCTATAAAGCATTAGGACTGCTTGCTCTTATTTCTTAAATTCAGGAACCAAATTCTCAATGAAGCACTCATTCAGCAAATCTGCCTTATTGTCAAATTTCTGCTTTCATGGAGTTTCATAGGCAGCTAGCAGCATAAACACACATAAGTGTTCTTCTGCACACAGTCTCCTGTACATGGTAAAAGGAGTAGCACACACACAAATATAACAGATCCTAATACACAGAACCTGTTAATTTTAGAGAAGAAATAGATGCTTTCAAAAAGGAGTAAGGACCTTATCATTAGATGGTTATTTTGCATTCCATAAAATAGCCCAAAATATGCAAACTATTAATAGGAGATACTGAGACTCAAACAGATATTGAAATAATATTATTATAGCCCAGGGATTTTGAAGACCACCAGACTCAATATGAGGGCAAGAAAGGATCAACCTATTTCCAGAGAAGGGTATCCCTACCAGCACTGGTATTTGGCCCTGGGATGTGTTCAGGGAGCAGAGAAGGCAGCACAGAGGACTTTTTCCCTTTGTGCCCATTCTGGGCTGGGAAGATGACTTCAGCAGTCTAAATGCCTGCCTGGCATGTGGGGGACATGGGTTAATCCCTGGTACAGCATGGCATGCCACAGAAACTGGGCTTGGTGGCACATGCCTGTAATCCCAGCACTGTTGAGGCTGAGACAGGAGGACTGCTGTGAGTCCAAGCTGCATAGGAAGATCCTGTACCAAATGAAGATTTTTAACAATTTAAAAAAGAAAATTTAGAAAACAAATCAGAACACTTCAGTAATGTACTAAAATATAAAAATTTCTTTAAATGCTGATAACCATGGTAAAAAAATGTATGGCATGCCAAATAAAAGCAAACCCAGGCTTAAATATGTAGAAGATATTCCTAATGATCAAAAAAAAAGGGAAAAAATGAGGCTTTTAGGTTGTACAGGTCTCAACTGAACAACGGCAAAGGCCTTCCTTTCATGGAGGAAGGCAGGCAGAAGCAGCAGGCAGTGTACCAGCAGGTCAGCAGGTGGAGTGAGCAGGGGCAGAAAGGGGCCCTGCAGAAGGGTCCACCTCTCCCAACAGACCGCGGAATCCTGGAGTGTGCTGGATGCTCTGTGCTTGGCTCAACTTTAAAGTGAGCCTGTGTTGAGCAGCGAGAGTGACAGAAACTGGACTCCAGCTTACGCCACACTTTGACACCTACGTAATGGCAGGGGGAGCACTTGCTTATGTTCCCCACATCCCACAAAGGCCTGTATTTGTAGTAACTATTAAATTTTTAAATGAATGAAGTTCAAGTTTGGCAGGGAAAGAAATTGCGAGTCTCACACTGACACAAAAACCTGCTTCACAAAACACTGTCCACAGTAGGGCTTGGGGTTATAGTTTATTTTATTTACTTACATACTTACCTGTTTATTTTGCAGCTGGCTCCGCCCACCTTAGGGGCAGGGCTGGAGCCCCATGTGGCACTGGGGAAGGAACCGCAGTCCCTGTGTGTTTGCCTAGCCTTGCCTAAACAGGCGCTTTAGACTGCTGAGCTACCTCGCCAGCCCCTGTAGTTTATTTTAGAAAGGAGACAAATGCAACTTCTGTCATAAAACCTGCTAGGTGGAGAGCTGGTAATCATTACGGTTAGAACAATTGATTATTATTTGTGCACAGTCAGCATAAATCTTAGGTGAGTTATAAAATGTCTTAGGAGGTAAATAGAAAGGTTCATCCCATAAGTAAATTATTTAATTAGTAGGGTGTGAAAGAATGAGGGTAATAAAACAAAGTTCTGCGTGAAAATGATCCTGATCCTACCACTTCATGTATCAAATAATCATAATTGCTCCCAATCAAGGAGGAGCTAGGGGCCATCTGTGACAATTACGAACACTAGTGTGTACAAAAGAATATTCATTTATATTTCATACATTAAATTATTTTAAGCTTAATCTTTCTGACATATGGTGTTCTGAAATTTTCAGGGAAATTCAAACCTATTTGATTCATTTACATTAATACTATTAGGAAAAAAAATATTTAGTGATTAGGTCCTAGCAAGACCCTTACATTCACCTAGGGCAGGTAACATTTTAAATAGAATAATGTCAATGAAATGATAACTTAATCATTATCTTTGAATTTTTTTCAATGTTCTTTTCATTAATAGTCATAAAAACTGAATGTACAGTGCTGAAAGAAATGGCACCTGCAATGTGAAAATATTCCATATTTTAGAGTATCAACTTTATGTATGTAAGCAAACTTCATCTAAAATATATTTTCTTGACATGAAGAAAAAAAGAATAGCATCTTACATTTCTTCCTATTTAGGTTTGAATTGATTGTGATAATTTAGAAAAACAGCAGAAATCATTCATATGTATTTTATTATGTATTTATTCATATTAAAATAATTTGTATTACTTAAAAACTCACTAGAATAAACAGGAGTCATTACTGAGAACACCAAATACATAAGGCCACATTCTCAACTTTGATTACTCCTCTTACACCATCTTCTGGAGAATTCTGAGAATGCCTTTTATTTCACCAAAAATTAATTCCTTTTAAAATATAGGTTACTAATTCTTTAAATGGCTAAAATTTGGTAGAAAGAAAACAACCTTTATACTTAATAATTAACCCTATATAAATTTCTAATTTTATGTACCTTCAATTTTTACTTGTTTTGGCAATTACAATATATATTAGAAAATTAACAGTACTACTATCTCTTTGAGTTTAGAAGTCATGCAGGTAAAATCAGTGTTAGCTAGTAATTAAAATAAATTAATCTTCATGAAAGGTCTTTGAAAATACATGCAGTGTCATAAACAGTGTAATGCAATTTATTTGATGTTGTTTGCATATTTTTTCTTCCTCCATTTATGAAATAAATTTGATAAACATGAGAAAAACGGATATTTTATAGCAATTGCTTCAACAAGGAAAAACAATCAGGTCATTTAAACAAGAGAGATTGACATTTTCACAGTTCTGGAGCCTGAAAGCCCCAAGCAAGCTGCTATCAGCGGCGTTTCTGCTGAAGGCTCTGGCCCTGTTTCGGAGGCACAGGCCTCTCACTGTACTGTCGCATTGATGTGAAGAAGAGGCAGAGAAATGACACTGGTGTGTCTTCCTGTGTTTGCATTTGAGCTTCATTTTATGACCTTGTTTCACCTTCACCGCCTCCTTAAGGGCTTTATTTAGAAATATAATATTGCCTGCAGAGATAGATCTTCAACTTATGAATTTTGGGGGGAACACAACTCAAAACATTATACTCAGTGTAATAATCTGTGCTTCTTTAATGACAAGAAGTCCTCCTGGAAAATATTTCTCCGTTTATCCTTGCATTTACTTCTGGGAGTGAAGTTTAGAAGGAGGATAACACATTAGATATTCTTGGCTTACAACTATTTGCCCACAGTATTTTTCTGCCATGACATTTAATCAATGATCTTACATGTTTTCTTATTGAACATGAAGAAAACACTCCAATGCTGTGAAACACACTGAGGTGCATTCTTCAGAATCAGGAGCTGCCAAGTGCCAAGCCTAGCACATAGAGCAGGCCCTATTTAAGGACCTCTGCTGTCAGGCACATAGATTAGACCTACTGGCTGGGAAGCACCTTGAGACCCAAAGTAAAGACATGTGGACTGTGGGAAAGTAATAATAGCAACAGACAGATTACCAACATTGTCAACAGACAGAACCTGACAATTTCCTCCTTTCCTGAAGAAACAAGGTAATAGATTGAAAATGCTCTGTCATTTATGGCCATGTGATTTTTTTGGATCAAATTTTGTTTGACATATTTTAGAATCTTTACAATATTGCTTTGGTGAAGTCTGGCTTTACATACAAAAATCTTGTTACTATGATTTTAAAGTTTCTTTCTATAAAATCAATGTGAAGAGAAACAGGACTGTAACAAAATATATTGCCGTCTTGGGCATTTGTGCCTATAGGTAGGACTGTAGTTCCTTTTATTACCTTCATCCCTTTGCTCCAGCAAAATAACATAATTAGTGATTTTCTAAAACTTGATTTAAAAAATGTAATGTGTTACTTCATCACTTTCTCATCGCTGAAACAGAATACAGACACCCACAGTTTGAAGAGGGAGACACAAGGCAGAGTGACAGGACCCAGGGCCACAGAAGGGCAGTTGGGAGGCAGAGATGAGCCCGGGAAGGAGGCTGCCCTTTCAGTTATGCCCCAGCATACACACCTCTTCCTGCCCGGCAATACCTCCCAACTCGAAGCCACCTGCGTCCATCAGGCCATGATTCAGTCACCTTCTTAAAGCTCCTCCTGTGAGTTCGAGACTCTTGCAAGACAATGAGATAGGAAAGGTAACACTGTGATTGCATTATAAATTCAACACTTTTTTTTCTCAGATTTATGGGAAACCCTGACTTCTAACTTAATTGTCTGCAAGATAATTAGATTAAACAGTGATTTTAATGCAAGTCCCTAGCTAAAAAGAATCAGTGCCCTTTTGTGAAGAGGGGAAAAATTTCTCTCTCTCTCTCTTTGTCTCTCTCTCTCTCTTTCCATCTCTCTTTCTCTATCCATCTCTCTCTCAGCCCCCCTGTCTCTCTTTCTTTCTCTGTGTGTGTGTGTCTGGCTTTCTGTCTCTCTTTTCTCTTTCTCTGTTCCCTCCCCCTCTTTCTCTAGCTCCATTTCCCTCTGTCTCTCTCTCCTGTCTCTCTCTCTCTTTCTCCTCTTTCTGTCTCTGTCTCCTCTCTCTGTTTCTCTTTATCCTCTTTCTGTCTCTCTGATTCCTTACCTCTGTCTCTCTGTCTCTGAATCTCCATCCATTTCTATCTGTCTCTCTCTTCTGTTCCCGTCTCTCTTTTTCCTCTTTCTGTCTCTGTCTCTGTCTCTGTCTC
Organism: Ctenomys sociabilis; assembly: GCA_004027165.1. Classification (NCBI taxonomy): domain Eukaryota; kingdom Metazoa; phylum Chordata; class Mammalia; order Rodentia; family Ctenomyidae; genus Ctenomys; species Ctenomys sociabilis. The sequence goes on along the minus strand of PVKA01018867.1, from coordinate 15,992 downwards.
TCTCTTTCTCTCTCTCTGTCTTTCTCTGGATTATGCAAAATGAGAAATCTGGAAGCAAGGAAGAGACTACTTGCCACAACCTAGTGATGCACGTGCTCTAATTTGGACTTCGGGACTCCAGCATGAAAGGAAAACCCATTTCGTTGGCCAACTTGCCTAGTTTCTGATATTTAGTTATAGCAACCTGAACTGACTAATACCAACTTATAACTTCATGAACATTTCATGACTTTTAAAATATATTCACCTGCATTTATAATTGATAAATATATAATTGATTATAATTAAAATACTACTATTTTAAAATGAGTATTTTCCCTAAAATAATTTTCAAAGTTCCTAAAACACATAAGAAGCCTAAATTATCAGTAATTGTCTATTATAGCTTTTCAAAATTTTCCATGATAATTTATGGTGATTGTTACTTTATCAGAAGTTGCCACAGATGGTTATGCCTTTGAGGTACTGTCAGCACTTTGCTGAAGCTCTGTGTTGGCCTGACCGGGCTCTAGAATTACTTTGTCTCCTAGTCCTAGAGAATGTGTGCTCCATTTCATTCTTTTTTAAATTTTCCTTTCCTTTCCTTCTTTCCTTTCCTTTCCTTTCCTTTCCTTTCCTTTCCTTTCCTTTCCTTTCCTTTCCTTTCCTTTCCTTTCCTTTCCTCTCCTTCCCTCTCCTTTCCTTTCCTTTCCTTTCCTTTCCTTTCCTTTCCTTTCCTTTCCTTTCCTTTCCTTTCCTTTCCTTTCCTTTCCTTTCCTTTCCTTTCCTTTCCTTTCCTTTCCTTTCTTTTTGTTGTTTTATTTTTATTTTAGTACACAGTCAGTCGACAGGGTCTCACTACACAGATCAGACTCGCAGTGATCCACTAGTGTTCGGTCTCCCGAGAGCTGGGATTACAGGTGTGTGCCACCCCCCCATCTCTATCATGTCTCAGGGAGTGCCAGGGGAGAGGCCAGCAAAGAGGTTGGGGATAGAACCTCAGCATAAGCAGGTGTGATAATCCAATGAGCTATTTGACCAGCCCAGTGAGCTCCATTCCTGAGGCTGACATCTTCTGAGGCTGGTACAAGGTCAGCCTCATCCTGACCCAGGAGCAGTGGGAATGGCTTTCGACAGAAGTCATACGATTAGTGCTGCTATTTTTTGTCAGTACCTTCATGGTGATCTTTTCCCTTGGTCATTTGGTCATTCCTTCAGTTAGTGAGTGGACCTTCCTTCTGAGTCCTCAGTCTCTATTTGTACACTGTTCTGACTTGTCATTGGTATAATCACAAGCTAGAACCTCCTAACTCAGTTTATATCAACTGTCTACTCAGTCCAAAATACCTTCCTAATAAAGTGATTCATACATGATTTACAATGTCTAAATTCAAACCTACAAAATGGTGCTGCTTTGATTCACACTTTGGACAAATGGCCTTGATCATATTTCTGCAACAAATGATTAGCTTTTTTTTTAATTCCTTAGAAAGTAACCTGTTTTCATTTAATCATTGTTGATATGGAGAAAGTAAGAAAGAGTTGGTGAAATTCACATGACGTAGATTTTAGCAACGCCATTGTGTAAAACTTCCATTCAAAAATTCAGAACAAGTTTCACTGAACCAAACTTAGAGTAACAGCAGATCTGCATTTTTCTGAAGGCTGAACTGTTCTCTAACCTTTTTTAGATTCTAGAGGTCACTTGCATATTATGTTCATAACCATTGGCAAGAGTTATTTGAAGTAAAATATATTTTCTAAAATGCAAAAGGTAGGCAGGATTTCTTTAATTATAGACTTTGTATAAATTTTTAAAATGTCATGACACACTTAAATAATTTAGGAAAACCTTTCCATTTTGTTTCATAATTTCATCATACTTGCGAACACTTTTTGCCATAAAAATAAAACACATATTTAAAGCAGGAATGAAGTCATCTTTAGCTTACCAGAGAGATAATTTAAATAAAGGATTCTGAACAAAATTTCAAAATGAATATTTTCTTACCTCAATCCAGAAAATTTTTCTTTTCTGGTATTTGAGAGAATGCCTTTTTTCAGACATTTGCTTACATCTGCTTGCATATGTTTATCTCTTCAGTTTAAGCAATTCCACAAACTTTCTATATCTGTTCTGACATTGTGCCTTTATGGTTTTACGTAGCTTCAAATTCTACCCCACAGTCATGGACAGAATTCATTACCTTCATGATCCTTACATTTGCTAGCAATATCTAGAGGTATGTACATCAGCACCATAATTAAGTGGCGTACAGCTTAGCAGCATTTGTTGTCTTACCCAGAAGCCCTTGCCTGGCAGGCATGCTACACCAGCAATCACTTAGTACAGAGTAGTTTGGGGATATAAAATCACACACACACACACACACACACAAACACACACACACACTCATGTCTTCAAGCCTAATCATGAAAGTTAAGGTTAGAGACAATCCTGTATGGGACTTGAAGTCCAACACTGTGCTCTAAGCTTGGCATCCTAATATTAGGAACATGTAAGCAATAAAATGAACTATAAACTTCCAGCCTAAAACCTTGTCATGACCCACAGTATAGTACACCATTTGTCCTTGTCAAAAAAAGGTCAGGTCTTTTCTCTCATTTTCTGCTAAGTAATCTGTGCTTGTCTTTGTGTATGGTGAGACTGATCACACTTTGATATCCTCAGGGTAAAGATCAAGTAATCATGACAGAAAGATCAACAGTATGACTTTCAACAGGAACTTCAGAGCACAAATTATCAGTTGACTATTAATCTTGTTTTTACATTGGAAAATAATAAAATAATAACATAAAATGCCTATCTAATGGAGCTCCATTAAAAACTTTGTGATATAAAATTAATTTTAAAAACTTTGTTGAATCTCCTGTTCTGTTAAAATAAATGAGTACTTTTATCTCATATTTTATATATGGTGCCTTGTGCCATCAGGAGAGGCTCAAGAAACCTCTCATTTAGGAATCTCGAAGAACCTGCCCTATACATCTTTTCCTGTGCTAATTTCAATCTGCTATTTATTTATTAGGTTCAGGATCTCACTATGCAGCTCAGACTCCTAGTGATCCTTCAGTCTCAGCTTCCCCAGAGCCGAGATTACAGGTATGCACTAGCATGCCCAATTTCAGGGCCAGCAAGGCACATCTGGGGTTCTGTTCTCGGGTTGGCATGGCCTGCGGTACCAGGGATTGAACCTGGCTCCTGGTGCTTGCCAGGTAGGCACCTAGACTCCTGAACAATCTCTTCAGCCCAATCTGTTTATTTTGGCTATGTTATTTGTAGTAGGAAGGTCAAGCCAGGGGCACCCTACTGCTTATTTATATTCCCCACACTTTTACATGTTTTATTTTCTTTGACAGGCTCAGTATGTATTTCAGACTGGCTTTTAACTCACTATATAAGCTTAGCTGGCCTCAAGCTCTTCAGGCCACAGCTTCCAGGCACTGGGATTATAGACCTGTGCAGTCTTATTTTTATGTAATTAAAGCTGTACGCCACTTAATTATGGTGCTGATGTACATACCTCTAGATATTATGTATTAATAAGCCCAGCCTTATTTTTATGTAATTACCTTAATTTTCCATATGTGGTGGGGATTCTCAGGCTTTTGGCCTTACACAGAGAGCTGTACACTCCAGTTCTCTGGTGTGTGGTCATATGAGTTGCAGATAAGTCTGCAGCAGTCAGCTTTTTGTGAGCCTCCTTAGCCTCTATACTCTTATCTCGGTAGCCAGATGGAGTCTGTCACTTTTTGACCCCAGTGGTTTGTATCCTTCTTGGAATGGCAATGTTTTTCTTGTGCCTTTGAATGTTGGATGTACTTAACTTTTCATTTGTACAGGGGCTCACAGTTGAGAGTTTACCTTGGATTTTGGAGGAGACTTGGAACTTGGACATTTCAGCAATGCTGAAACTGTTGGGACTTTGGCCACTGCATTGAACTGGAAGCTAAGATTTCCCCTGGTTGCTTTGGTCTCCTCATGCCTCCAAGGAAACAAGCTAAAAAAGGAATCACAGTGTTGTCAGGGGTGATTGACCTAGACTATCAAGGGAAAATTGGATTACTGCTCCATAGTGGAGGCAAGGAAGACTAAACATGGAATTCAGGAGATCCCATGGGATCCTTCTTAGTATTGGCATGCCCTATTATTAAGGTGAATGAGAAGCTACACAACCTAAAAATGGCCTAGAGCCTTCAGGAATAAAGGTATGGGTCACTGCAGCAGGGAAATAACGAAGACCTGCTGAGAGCCAAGGGAATACAGAATGGGTAGTGGAAGAAGGTAGTTTTAAGTAACAGCTACAACCCCATGATCAGCTATAGAAAATGGGTTTATAATTGTACTCTTTCACACACACACACACACACACACACACACACACACACAATGTATGTATGTATATATATATATATACATATATACATATATATATGTTTATATACATACATTGTATGTGTATGTATATATCTATGTATAATATAGATATAATAGATATAGTATATGTATGTATATATCTATATATAATATAGATATAATAGATATAGTACCAGTTCTTAAGGATTATTAAATCTATGTTAATGTTGAAGTATAAGCACCAAGCAAAAAACTTACCTTCTATTTTGTTAAGGGTATTAGTGTGTCTCTTTGTACTCAGGATAGTACAGCTATAATAATGTTAGGCACAATTATATGCATATCTCTGTATCTGGAGACTGTTTTAAAGAACTATGTCTAGTTGACAAAAGGTGGATTTTAGTTGTCGATACGTTGTGTCAATTTGGCTGCACCACCTGGCAGTTCCACACTCTGGGCTATGAGCGCCTGCCCCAGAGTAACTTAGCATAAAAAGGGGTTGAGGAAGAATTGAGCATTCTGTCTCCTTGGATGAACTTCAGGCTTCTCAGTCAGCTTGGCTTTTATCTCCTGCCTTCCATCATAGACTCTTCAGCCTCCAGATTGGATCCTTCAGCTTTTGTCGCAGATTCTTTAGTCTTCAGTTGCAGACTTAAAGGCCGACCATTAGAGACCATTAGAAATCTTTAGAGACTTTTAGAGATGGAACACTACAGGAAGTATAAAACCTTGGGACTGACTCCTTCAGTATGCTGTGCACAAACACTCTCAGCTCACTTCCTTATCTGACTCTGTAACTGGCACATTTAGTGTTATACCTGTTCCTTGTATTATATCTGTCTCTCTAGTAAAACCTTGACTAATACAGTTAGCTGTCAGTCTATTACAGTGATCAATCTGATTATCTGTCTGTTTTGAGTCTATGCATTTTCATGCCCATTTTCTTAGTGCAGTGTCTCTGGAGAACACTGACTAACACAAAGGAAAATATGGGTTGGATGCTGCTGTTAAGTCAACATTGGGCACTAGCTGGTCCGGACCTTAGCTCCTGCCCTCAAAGCTTCCATCAGCGTGGGGTTGTGATAAACACTGATTTGTAAAAGAATCAGAAAATGGGAAATAGGGAGCCAGTATTTCCTTTTCAACAGAATACAAGTCTTTGAAGATTATTGAAAGATGGTGATTAATATATTCAAAATGAATGGGATCAGAGTAGTTTTAATATAATACTTTTAGAAGTTGTGTGAAAAAAATAGGAACTACGTAGGTTACCCAATATCAACTTTAGTCTAACAAATCACTGTGATTGCCAAAGTTGGAGCAATTTTGTCCTGGTAAATCAGGATGGAATGTAAAAAGTTAAATAGGACACTTCTGCAGTTGTTGCTCACCTTCTGTTTTACCACTAGATGGTACTCACATATTTTTTGTGTACTTCAGTATAAGACTCCGTTGCTCTAATAAGCAGCTTTACAATAATTAAGAAATATAAATATCATTAAAGATCAGCTCTAAAGAAAAGATTTTAAACTTTTTACCAAAATTAATTACAAATATGATATGTATGTGCATAAAAATCAAATGTTAAATGTTGGCTTTTGAGGGCATCTGGATTCTGCTTTATTTCCTACTTCTCATTCTTCAATGTGAATACTTTAGAATAAAAATTATATTTATTGTGCATTCAGTATGTATTCGATCATTCTATTTCTAATTATGAGTACTGAAGTGTTAAAATGTTAAGTACATATGTATGATTACTTTATTTCTATGTATAATACAAAATTATTAGATTACTATATTCTAAGACATTTAAAAAATCTTGTGCAATAAATATAATCCATGTTCTGTTGTATGCCTTGTATTTAGTCATCAAACAGGATGATTTATTATTAGAGAATAAATCTGAAAGTTGTCTTACAATTGGTGAAATTATGTTGGTATAGTTTATTCCAAAGACTGTTTTGAAATATTGGAGAGATTTTAATTGATGTACATTACATTAGCCAAGTAAAGTGATGCCCATATCTTTTTAAATTTATACATAAGAAACCTAAGGACTGAAGAAGCTATGCAAGTATACCAAAGAAAGTAGCTAGCAGTCTCTAGATTCCACAGGCTGTCTTATTCAGATGACAGTCTTAATTATTATTTTAATATCTAACACAACAGCAAGGTTGTTATTATTATAAAATTTTATATTTGAGAACCAATGGAAAAATATGTAAGGGCAACAGGTTTTCTTGTAAAAATAAATTTCTAGCTTAGTGGTCTTTACAAAAATAACAAAAAATCAGTTTATACACATCCTCACAGGGTAATTACTGAAATAATAAGGATACATCACAGGCTAATATTTTTATTTTCATGATGATAACATCAGAATTTGATTTCACATGTTTTGTTTCTACTACTTAGTGACATCATCTTTCTATGTCAATGTTAATTTTATATAAAATCTACATGTAAGTTTTTGGCACAAGAACAAAAAAAATGACTGAATCTATATTCCTTTCTAATCAGAAAGCTGTCTGAAGTCATATTTGAACAAGTAGGCAAAGATTTCAATATTGTATAACTTCAGATTTTAGATAGTAAATGGAAAACATATGATTTATGAAATTACTTTATTATGAGAAATGCTCTATTTCAATTTAATGTTTATTTTTTTTTCTTTTGGAGTTTGAAAGCTAAAATTCCACAGTATGTGGCTTAAAACACTGCATCATGCTATTTATATATGGTAGACTTTTAGAGGATAAGAGAAGCTTAAACTCACAGGTACTTGGGAAATATTAATGACTTCTTGTCATTTTGTTGCAGAACTGTGAGGAATTGAGCCACAAAGAATACACAGGATAATAATGAGAAGAAAAGAAAGATAAAGAGCAAAAGCAGAATTGAAAGAAAGAAAGAAAAATTTTTATAATTTAAAAGACTAAGTATTGAAAGTGCTGTCACTTTTCAAGTCCACAAAGAGGCCCTGTTCAGGGACAGAAGTACAAACACAGAAATGTATTTTAATTCAAGTTCTGTATTTATTGCAAAATATTGCAACTTTTCATCAAATATTGACAAAACTAAATATTTTTAGGTTTCCCTTCTTCAAATAACTCCTAAAAGGTTACTGGAGGTTTGTGTTGTAGAAATATGTATGAGGCATTTTAGTATTTCACATAGCAGGAGCACTCAGACTTATGAGGTTTGATAGTAAGAGTCTAGTTGAGAAAAATAATGATGGCTGTATTGTCATTACTGTATTATTACTACTGTATGATTACTATTATATTATTATTAGTGTAAAAGTAATACATGTAAGAAGAGTGATTTCCAGATCTTAGTAAATGAAATATTCATAAGGGGAAAACACAGTTCAGAACAATTCCTAACATTGTATCATTTAAAACAAGAAACTAGTTTTACATACCAGAACTCTCATTTGAATCAATGATGAATATCGACAATAGTATACACTGAATAGTAAAAACTGAAAGGTGAAAACCAAGGACAATGTGAATTGTTCCATTTTTTCTTTAACTTTCTAATAATTTCATACTTATCCTTCCTACTTTGGATCTAGATGACAATATGATATTGGCACTTTACCCACAAAGAAGTGATATTTAAGGAGATAAATATGCTTGACTTGACTTGAGCATCATACAGTGTATACCAATTTTTTTTTAATTTTAAAAATCTTTTATTCATTTACTTATTTGATACAGGGTCTCTCCATATAGCTTGAACTTGCAGTGATCCTCTTGTCTCAGCCTCCTCAGTGCTGGGATTATAAGCATGCGCCATCGCACCCAGTTTAGGTAGCTGGCCTAGCATGGGGCCAGCCATGCACGCTATACAAGGATCGAGCCAGGATCTCTGAGCTTGCCAGGCAGGCACTTAGACTGCTGAGCTATCACCCTAGCCCAGTGTATGCCAATACTGAAACAACGTAAGGCACCCCACAAATATGTACAGTTTTCTGTCAATTTAAGATAATTTAAAAAACAATAACAAAAAACTAAATTAATAAAATATTAAAGAAAGAAAATCTAGCTATTTCTGTGGAATAAGGATATCATGTTTTATTTTATTTTTGGCAGAATCAGGGATTGAACTCAGACCCTTGTGCCTGCCAGGGAAGCACTTATTCTACTGAGCCATCTCCCTGGCCTCAGGATATCATGTTTTAATGGAGACTAATTTTTTTTTAAAGTTTTATTAGTACTTGCTTGGAGCACATAATGACTACTTTTGTCATGGGGAGTCGATACATGTACAGAATACATCTTAACTCAGTCTGCTTCTCTTGGGCATTGCAGATGCTTCTGACCATAGATGACAATGTGTCCAGTTGCTCCTGGGCAGCCAGCGTCACTCATCCAAGCTCTCTCCTTTGCCTGTTGTTTCAGAGAAATGTGGAGCAAAAAGTGATAGGGCAGCAGTATTAACATGCTGTGTCTTCTATGAGAAGGATTTACTCTGAGAACGAGGACATCTTGGGCAGCAGAAATCAAGATCAAAAGGACAGGAAACAAAAGTTTGCTATGAGGGCAGTACAAGTAATAGCCAGTGCCACCAATGCATTCCCACTACTTGGTACCTGGGAGTGTGATTTCTAACAGTGGGCAAAACAAACTCCATTCAGCACATTATGATGGGAGCATCCAAAGCCTTTGGAGAGCCATTCCTTAGTTTTGAAATGCAATCACAACTCATGGTATCAATTGAGCTGCTTCAAAATGGTGGGTGTGGTAGCCTTCTTGGGCTGCTCTAAGTTAATCCCACAGACTGGCTTAAACTACAAAACTAATTTTTATCACTGGTCTGTAGAGTACAAGCTCATGTTTAAAGGGTTTCAAGTTTCACTTTCTAGTGAGGGTCCTCTTCCTGGATGGTAGATAGCTGTATTTTATGTCCTCAGATGAACATTTCTTTTGTAAGTCATTATCTCAGTTATTCTTCTCCCATTCATTGCTGGGACAAACACCCAAAATGAAGGAAGCAAAGGTTTATTTAGCTCACAGTTACTGCAGGTTTCAGTCCATATTCAGCTGGCTCCAAAGCAGAGAGGCACAGGGCAGAGTGCAGTAGTTCATGGCAGCAGAACAGTAACAATGGAACATGACAACAATGGCAACAGAAAGAAATGGCTATGGAGAGTCTGTCTTTATCTCTCTTATATTACATTCAGGCTCTCTGTCCCAGGTAAGTGCTCACTCCCATAATCCCAGCAGAACTAAGATCCGTAATGCCAGTCTTGGATCACACAAAATCCCAGTGGATCATTAGTTAATCACAAATTCTAGAAGTGCCTGTTCCATGACTGCATGAGGCTTTGGGGAATAACTAGACATAGCATGCATTTTCAGGAAGGGAGAGAGACAGAGATGAAGTCAGAGACAATGACAGAGAATGATGGAGGGAGAAACCAGTGCTAGACTCTCTTCTCATAGAAACAATAAGCTTAAAAAAATTAAAGCACCATGCTTAAAAATTTAAATCCAGTCCCTTATGTCTGACAAGGTCTGTCAAATCCCCTCAGGATTTACCCAAAAACCCTGTACCACAGTTTGTAGATCCTTTGTTAGTGTCAGCCATGTCGGTGAGTCATGGCCATTGCTTAACCAAAGAAAGATTTGTACTAAAAGCATTTGGATGGGATATCATGTCTGCATCTTGTACTTGGTTATTGTATGAATAACCAGTACAAAGTAACAGTATGCAATGTATTAATTATTGAATCTGTCCCACAAATCGGTTTTGAAATGGTCTCATTGCTATTTGTTTCTCAATAAAATTGACAAGAAATAAATTCAATCCCTTAGAAAGTCCATCTCCAAATTAAAAAAAAAAAAGTTATAACACCAATGTTGGAGTTCACAAATATTCATTTAGTCCATTGCAGTACGGAACATGATAAAAATCAGTGAGCACTGTTCCAATGGCTCATTGTGTCTCCTCTTATACACTCTGTGATGAGTGTATAAGAGTCCCTGGGTGAGATTGTCATAAGAGCACTACCATGGGGAATAAGGCCTTCCTTCAGTTTCTGAAAGATAGTTCTGGAAGAAACATCAAACTTGGGAACAGGTAATTCTTTAGTTAAATATCCCAACAAGAAGCACAAACATAGAGTGCTATCTTTCCTTCACAGAAGCAATCCCCAGGTGATAATTTGCCACCATCTAACTGCATGATCAACCTACACATAATGTAATGTTTTCAACAAGTTTAGATTACTTATCTGTGCTGATAGGTTCAAACTTTTGGTCTAAGTTGTGGAAAATAAAGCCAAACAGTCTCTTGGAGGCCTTTCTAATACCTGGAGTTACAATATTAAATGTAGAATGTTTATAAAGCAAATTCATATCAAAAAGTTTAACTTGGTGCAATTTTATTCCTTTTTTCACAATTTTCTCAACCATTGATACTTACATAATTCTCAGATCTAAGCTTCTACAAGTTACAAAACTAAGTAGTTTTGTTGGAATGCATCACACTTTAATGGATCACAATTTTAGCTCAACTTTCTGGGCTAGTTATTATGTCATGTGGGTTTAATAAAAAGCCTATAAGTAAAAAGGATTTTTTTTCTTTTTATGAAAGGGTCTACAGAGAGTTTGAGGTCTCACTACTAGACTGAACTCTGTCTTAGTTACTCTTCCTTCATTGCTGGGACAAATACTCAACACCCAAAATGAAGGAAGGAAAGGTTTATTTAGCTAACAGTTACTGCAGTTTGAGTCCATACTCAGCTGGCTCCAAGGCAGAATGGCACATGGCAGAGAGCATCTTTTCATGGTGGTGGAACAACAGCTGTAGCTATAGGTATATGTGATATTAGTCATCCAATGACACAAACTTCAGAGCCAATTTAGAAAACTCACCTTTATAATCATACACTATTAAAGCCCCTCCTACAAAAAAATCTGTCAATTAGGCTTCAGTGGAAAAACACAACCAGTAGGGTCTATATACGTGTTTACAGAGGTTTATTTTAAGAAATTTTATCAGGTGATTCCAAAGCCTGGCAATGCTATAGACATGTTGAAATGTTGCAGGGCCCATGATGGGCATGGAGGACCCAGGGAAGGCCATCTGCTCATCATCTCTTACGGTTGGAAAGAAGTCAGTGTTTTTTGTTTGTTTGTATGTTTGTTTATTTTTTCTTGCATTCAGCTGATTGAGTGAGGCCAGCTCATGCTAAATCCGCAGATTTAAGTGTTAATCTCATTCAATAATACCCATTCAAAAACCTTCAGAATGTTTCATCAAACAAAATATAACCTTTATGCTTAGCATTACAATAAAATTGTGTAGTATTTGCAGATGTCAAATGTTTTCTCATTTTGCTAAGAGAGCCTACCTCCATAATTTGTGGAGGGAGAAATAATTTCTAATAATAAATTTTATAAAAAATATAAACTATTTTTTTCTTCTTTAAAATGAAACGTTTTTTGCATAAGTGGCTTCATCAAAACCATCAATCAGGTTTTTCTGTGCTGAGAAAAAAGTCCCCATCTCATTGTTTAGATAAACAGCCTCTAGCGCTACCCTAAGGAATGCAGCTCAAGCAGGTCCAGGTGAACTGCATGATTTCCTTAAAGGACTCTAGCTTTCTGGGATTTAATATTCTTACTGAGGGAGGTGAAGAAGGGGAGTATATCACATTGTCTCCCGAAGCTTTTATTTGGAATAAATACCATATTCTTTCCATACACTGCCAGTGAAAACATATACACTAAACAAATGCTAAAAACCTAGGATATGTGCTATGCAAAGAAACACAGGTGCTTTCTTTACCCCAAAGCAATTCGAGCAATGTGGTAAATGGCCAGCAGGTGGCTAGGGTGCTAAGTTCAAAGAGATGTAAGAAAGGTATCTAAGCCAGGCACTATATGTCACTGAAGAAGTGCATGCTAGCCACAAACAGAACATCTTAGTAAGCAGGAATCTCCTTAAATCTTACAATTTATTCTGGTTTCTCTGTTGAAAAAGAATACTTTGATGTCACACTAACTTCCGATGGAAACAGCATCTTCGCCCATGAGACTAACTCTGATATAAAAAATATGTCTAAACTGGATTGTTGGGCGCCATGCTACAGTCATATAACTGTAAAACATTTATTCTTGGGGCTAGTGAGAGAGCTCAGTGGACTAAAGCACCGGCTTAGGCAAGCTTAGGCAAGCACAGGGACTGAGGTTCAATCCCCAGCACCACATGCAGAGCAGGCCCTGCGCCCAGGATAGATTGACACAGCCACAGAGGCCCTGCGTGGTGGTGCATGCCTGCAATCTCAGAGCTGGAGAGGCTGAAAACAGGTGGATCACCATGAATCCAAGCTGCTTAGGAGGACCCTGTAACAACCAAATACATTAAGAAAAAAAAAAAGAAAACAGGTCTGAGGAGATAGCTCAGCAGAATAAACTCATGCCTGGTAAGAACAAGTTCCTGAGTTCAATCCTCAGTACCACTATAATTTTTTTTGTTGACTATTCAGATTGTTTCAGGGTTTTACATACATGACTTGCATATTCTTATGTATGGCTAATAAGACACATTATTTCTAAAAATAAGAAAACAAGCAAAAAAAATTTAACTCAGTACCCAAAGTTAGCCAGAGTGATGGCTCAATAGAATAGGTACTTGCCGGGAAAGTGCAAAGGCCTGAGTTCAATCCATGGTTCCACAAAAAAAAAAAAAAAAAAAAAAATAGTTATCTTGGATTAACAAAATTAGGATTCAGTTTCAAGCATGGAAAAGCTAGAGAATCATACCTGTCATGTAGCAGAGCAAAATATAAATGTCCACTTTATTTAATTTCATTTTAATTTTTAACTTTTTTTTTGTATCATAGGGAAGGGCCTATAGGGCGTTTAGGGTTCACTGCTAGATTAGATTTGTAGTGATCGGCCTGCTTAGGGCAAGAGCTGGGATTACAGGCCTGCACCACCATGCCCAGTCTCAATGCTGTCTCAGTGCACCCTGAGGGCAGGGCCAGCACTTAGGCTCTCTGTGCCTGCTTGCAGGCTCTTTAATCCTCTGAGCCTATTGGCCAGCCCTTTCACTTTATTTTAAATGTACAAAGATTTTTCATATTGAAGTGAAATACAGATATAATATATTTAAGATATATATTGGTCTTTTTTCTAAAAAGTATAAAAATATAGATTCACAAGACCTCAGTTAACTTTTTCTGAAGAACTTTGGAAGCAATTATGCACTTAATTTAGAAGGACATGTTTTTCATAAGGATAAGATGCTAGAGTGATGGATTTTACATTCACAGATTTAAATTTAGTTAATAGATAATTTATCCTAATCAGAATCTAAAGGAGTTATTTTTAAAGACATTCCTATCATTCATCTCATCAGTTTGTCTCAAGTATTCATGTTATGTATTTCTTTCTGTCATGTACATTGATTAAGAGGCAAAGACACCAGTTATAAATGTGTTTTCAAGATTATGTTTAGAAAGGTAAATTTTAGCTCCTGTGCTGATGAGAAATTTTCTTAAAGCAAGAGTCTGCTTAAGATAACATCAAGATATTTAAATATGGAATCAAAACAAAATCTTATACGACAACATATGTTATTGCATTTAAATCTGCTCAATTATATAGAAGATGTAACATGAATTGTCTATTTCCAGGAGTGGAAATATAATGACCTATGTCTTTTATGTTTGCAAAAGAAAACGCTAAGAGCCTTAAGATATTACAAAAATCTGAACCTAAAGATACTTTAGAATTTTTATTAGAAAACGACAAATATATTTAATTTCCTTGTCTAGCATATTTGTGGAACTTCTTGGATTATCATGAGATAAATACCTCTATCTGCAACAATTTGTCAGTGCTTTCCAGATCAGTCCACAGACAATTGCTTAAGGGCATAAAATATTCCTGGGGGTGGTGATCCAACCCTGTAAACCCATCACTGAAGAGGCTGAGACAGGAGCAGTCTGGACTACACAGTGAGCTCAGACATAGCCTAAATGACAGAGTAAGACCCTGACTCAAAAAATTTTTTTAAAAAAGTTAATTTACATTTCTTTTTTTAAAAACATATATTTAGTACAGGGTCTCACTATATGGCTTGGACTCAGTGATTACACTGGTTGATATATTGTGGCAAACTCAGAAGATGTGAAGTTTCATTAAGTGACTCAGCAGACAGCCAAGATTGTAAACCTCATCCTGTGCAAGAAGAGGGCATGGACACTGTGTGAGTTTTACATTCCCAGCCCAAGGGTAGCTTGTTTGAAGAAGGGGAGAGAGGCTGCCTAGAAGCTGCAGTTGCTGCCCTTCCCTTTGCTCTTAGCAGTTCTCTGCTGCCATGAACTGCTGCTATCTCCCATATGCCCCTCTGTTTGGGAGCTCATTGAGAATAGACTGAAACTTCCACAAACTATGAGCTAAATAAACCTTTCCTTCCTTAACTTTGGGTATCAGGCATTTTGTCCTAGTAATGAGTAAAAAGTAACTGAGACAGTGATCCCCTATTTTCAGCCTCCCAGCACTGGGATTATAGGTGTGCGCCACCATGCCGAGTCTGCCGGGTCACCTAGCCTGGGGGCAGGACAGTGTGATTTATGGTGCCAGGGATTGAACCTATGTTTATCTAAGCAGGCACTTAGTCTGCTGATCTATCTCACCAGCCCTCAAGTAAGTTAATTTAAACATTACATAAAACAGAAATAAGTATTCTTTGATCTGAGGCGCAGCCTATTCATTGTCAAAATGGATTCAGAACATAAAGTATTAAATAAGCAAATTCCATGACAAATTACCCCATATTCACTACAGAGAAATACTATTTTACATATTTGAATACTTTTAAAGTTTTTAGTAATGATAGCACTAACTTTGGAGTCTTTGTATACATCTTATACTTACTATCATATACATAGAATGGATTTAGGAAGCTGAAAAATTGAATAAAACATTGACAATGCATGTTTCAGTTCCAAATAATACAGAGTTCTTGTATTTCTACAAAGGAAAATGTGAGTTAATTTGGTTGGTTGCAAAACAGTGTACACAATTATTGTTAGAAGGAAATTTTCCATTAGCCTTTATTATACCAATGTATGAAATAACTGTATGCATGAAGAAATCAACTGGGAATTGGAAATAACACAAGTATTTATTTTGTAATAAAGAGGTCAATTTTGTGTCCATTAACTTTCCAAAAATCAGCATTACTTGTCAAGATTCAGCAATGGAGAGATCGGCCAGAGACAGCGCGGCCAACTCCGCCATCCTGCTCCATCCCGCCCGCACCCGCCCAGCACCTGAGACCGGCCAGAGACAGCGCGGCCGACTCCACCATCCTGCTCCGTACCGCTGAGACAGTGGCTGACTCCAGCGGCCTCCTGGATCCCGCGCCAAGCTCTCCCAGCGAGAGCGAATTTACAGGACTCACCAGGCGTCCCAGATCAGTGAGAGTGTGGTGAGTCTGAGGGAGAGCCTTTGGCTTCTTCCCACACGCACTTCGCGGATCCCTGTCCCCAACCCCTCCAAGCCAGTGACTGGCCTGAAACCTCAGGACCCACTCACCAACACCTCCCCGGATCCCCTGACCTAAAGCCCACTGATTGAGTGGGAATTTCCCCGATTCTCTGGGCATC
>PVKA01018866.1:0-43050 GCA_004027165.1 Ctenomys sociabilis | reverse complement strand
GAAGTCGGCTGTAATTCTGATGGGTTTTCCTTTGAATGTGAGCTCCTTCTTCTCTCTAGCAGCTTTCAGTATATTATTTTTGTGTTGGACTTCTGTGATCTTAACTATTATATGTCTCGGTGTGTTTCTACTTGGATTGAGGTTATTTGGTGTTCTGTATGCTTTGGTGACCTGAATGTTGGATTGTTTCCTCATACTTGGGAGGTTTTCTGCAATTTCTCCCCAAATTCTTTTTATGGCATTTGTATTGACTCCTTCATTCTCATTGATACCATTTATTCTCGCATTGTTCATCCTAGTGTCATCTTGCAGGAAATGGATTATTTTTTCCTGCATTTTTGTTGTTTTTAAGCTATCCTTTCACACTTTTTCACTAGCTGCTCCGGCATCTTCAAGATCTGTAACTCTGCCTTCGCTTCCAGTCAGATGGTTTTTTAGACTCGTGATTGTTATTTTTAGTTCTTCTATATCTCTTCTACTGTGTTTCATGTGTTCTATTTCTTTTCTGTATTGCTCATTCAAGGAATCTATCATATTTCTGATCTCCTCAATTTTTTTATCCATGTCTTCTTGAGAGGTAATTATTAATTTTTTTTCTGCTGTGTTTCTTCCAAGTTGGGTTTCTTCTGTATATTTCCAGACTTGTTTCTGTATTTCAGATGCTATGACTTCAATAAGTTCTTTTTTAATTTCAGAACTTGTTTCTGCTTTGAGTTCCTCATGATCTTTCTGCTGTTGTTTCTTTGCTTTAGATGCCTTTAATTCATATATATCAGCTGGAATAGTGTTCTCTGCACTTGTTCTGGGTGAGCATTGTTTTTCCACCCAATGTTTCTGGAATTCATTCTTTATTTCAGATACTATACATTCAGATATTTCTTTTTTAATTTGGGGAATTACTTCTCATTTTATTTCCTCTATAGCTTTCTGCTGTTGTTCCTTTGCTGCTTTATCTGTTAGTTCATTCATTGCAGCTGAGCTAGTATCCTCTGCCCTTCCTGCTGGACTCGAGGTCTGGGATTGCATTTTTCCCCTTCTCTTTGTCATTTTGTATAGCACTGACCTTTGACCTCTGGTGTAGAGCTTTAGTTCAGCTATAACCTTAGCTTGTTATGAGATTAGGGTGACAGTCTATTAAGTTTGAGATTTTCGAGGTATGCCTATCCTGGATGTAGCTGTTGTATTCAGTTCCTTTTTTGCTGCAGCTCCTTGGTTCCCCTCTGTTGGTTCCTGGGATCAGCCCTCCTGTGTCAGGCAGGTTGTTTCCCAGGTGGGCGGTCCTGGGCTTTGGTGGTTCTTCTGGGCTCACAAAAGCATAGTGCATGATCTAATTCACTGAGTAGGCTATACTGGGTCAGCCAGCCTGTGCTGGGTACAGGTCTGCAGGCCGTAACCCGAGAAAGCTGGGAAAGGTCCCTCTGGAGCAGTGGGCCTGGAGCCCTCACTCACAGGCCAGGCTGTGCTGGGTTCTGGTCCATGGCGTGGGACCGAGGATTGCTGAGAAATGTCCCTCCGGCATGGCAGGTTTGGAGTTCTCACTCCAGGCCGACCTGCACTGGGTCTGGGGCTTTGGGCTGGGACCGGTAATCACCTGGAAATGTTTCTCTAGCACAGTGTGCCTGGAGATCTCACAAGGCCTCGGGGGGTGGGGGGTCAGGTAATCCCTAGGAAATGTCTCTTGGGCATGGCGGGCCTGGAGTTCTATTCTCACTGAACTTTGATGCCCAGAGAATGGAGGAAATTCCCACTCATTCAGTGGGTTTAGGGCAAGGGATCTGGGGAGGAGTTGGTGAGTGGGTCCTGAGGTTTCAGGCCAGTCACTGGCTTGGAGGACTTGGGAACAGGGATCTGGGTTGTGTGCATGGGAAGAAGCCAATGGCTCTCCCTCAGACTCACCACTCTCACTGATCTGGGAAGCCTAGTGAGTCATGCAAATTCCCACTCACTGGGAGAGCTTGCGGCGGGATCCAGGAGGCCGCTGGAGTCAGCTGCTGTCTCAGGCCAGTCTCTGGCTGGGCAGCATGGGCAGGATTGAGTAGGCTGCTGCCATGGGTCTCGCTGTCTCCGCAGGTCTCTGGGGCTGGGCGGGCATGGGCAGGATCGAGGACGATGGTGGAGTTGACCGCGCTGTCTCGGCCCGGTCTCTGGGGCTGATGTTTAACTGTTTCTTTCAATCCCTGTCATTCTCCCCATTTTGAAAAGAAGTGTTAGCTAAGGTATTGCATGTTTTGTCAATTATGATAAAAATAGAGCAATTTTATTTGTATATATGCATAGATCATGCTTTCATTGACTGTCTCTCTTATTGTGTGAACATTTTACCTTTTTTTTTTGGTGGTACTGCCTCATGTCCTTGTGCTTGTGTGCTTGTCAAGGAAGTGCTTATTCCACTGAGCCATCTCCCTGGCTATGTGTGAAGTTTTCCAAGGGGAAATTGACTCATATAAGCAACATGTGGTGAATCAGAATATGCTGACAAGAAGAAAGAGCAAAGACTCGTACAATTCACATCTTTATATAACCTATGTGCACATCTGCATATGAACAAGTACTGATAAGATCATACATGCTTATCATCCATTAAACATGGATAAAAGGTTTATTCAAAATCCTTAAGATTCTCATCATAAGGACTGACGAGATAGCTCAGTTAACTAAGTGCCTTCTTAGGGAAGCACAGGAACTGGGGTTTGATCCCCAGTACCACAGGCTGCACTGGTCTACCCTGTAAGCATACTGAGTCAGCCACTAAGACTGGGTGTGGTGGAACGTTCCTGCAATCCCAGCACTGGGGAAGCTGAAAACTGGAAGATCACTATGAGTCCAAGCTGTACAGTGAGAACCTGTACCAAATACCTAAAAAAGACTATCATTATATCAAAATAGGTTTTATGAAGTATACAACAATTGTTTTGCATGAGGAATTATTAGATAGTCATAATTTGTCAACATTAATTCCACAATATACTTACTATGAATGTAAATACTAATCAAGATAGTTTTATACTTTGAAGCAAAGTAAGCATTCATATGTCTGCTAGCTTTCCAACTGCAAATGCTAATTTTACAACTACTTGAATAATAAAATTTAACTTTGATTAGTAATATAGAGTGGTCCAAATTAATCACTTATTATTTAAAAAGTTTGATATTTATGTTGTCCCATTCACTGATTGAGCAAAAAAATGATAATATCTCTCCCCTTCTGGAGTTAGTGAGAGTTGAAGGATGCAAATGCTCTGTATTTTAGAGCATGTTTCATATCCTTGTGGTTCACAGCTGAGGCACTGTGTAAAGGATGAGAGATGACTCCGAGCTCACCTCCAATTTCAACTCTGAGAAGGCCGATTAGGACTGCTATTTACCCCTCAACGTGGGAGAATTCAAGAAAAATGATAACCCCAAACTGAAGCTTCTGTAGATTTTTACTGAAAGACATAAGAAGTAAGCGCAAAAGACAAAAGAAGAACTTTGGAGCACAGCTCTGAAGGCGGCAGGAGAAGGACAGGGGAAAGTCAGGATGGTCTGCTCTATGGTTGGCGTTAGGGAAAATGTAAGTGACAAATTAGAAAATAGGAAGCATAGGGCCACAGCTTTTTTTCTCTAAGGCAATACATTTTGATCCTACTTGAATTTGTGGGCATGTAAGGTATCTTTCAACCCATGCAATCAAGGAGGTTTAGGTACACAGCCCTAGAAGTGGATATGCTTATGTCCACATATCTACTTCATACATTCCTGTGGCTGATGCCCTACATCTACTCTTAGCTATGCAAACAAGAGTAGAACACTTGAGTGTACTCAGAAAACACCAATAGTAAGGACTCAAACCAAACTCTGCTATGTAAGCCTTGATTTTATTTTACATCATTGCTTCTAGGTTTTATTGACATGTCAGTAAAAGCAGTCCTTACAAACAATATTTACACCCTGAGTTTTCTGCTACTACATGTCTCATCTTGACTCTGAGACAAAAATTTTAAAAATTTAGGGAGGATCACTGACTCAGTTGAAGCAAGTGTGAATCCCAGAGCAGATTAAATGTAGCTAGGAGTTTACACAAGTGAAGATATGTCATTTCTGTTAGAGATTATAAGAATGGCATGGAAGGAGAGAGGCCGTATGCACTAAGATACCAAGTAGACAATCTGAATAGATATCTACTGGAAACAATATATAAATATAAGTATAATTTAATCTCTTCCTCATCAGTATAATGTATTGTGAGGAAGAAATATAAGTAAATTAACATTTCTAAAGGAATGAATTCAATTGTGATTCCTTAGATTTTTTTCACATATTACTAAAGAAATTTAAAAAATGATGACTAAACTAAAGTTCAAGGATACATATGATTCCTTGTTATGAAATTCACCATGACATATAGAAAAATATGATGAACAGAAAAAACGTGCCTCTTTTCAGACAGAGAGAGAATGGCATTGCCTTGTATTTTTTGCACTTTACATATAGAGGACAGCCAGAAATAGAATAATAGACACAGTAAGTGGCATCTATTTCTGTTTAGGCAAAATATGACTAATATAGATGTAGCTGTCAGTGTTCACTAAAGAAACAGATTTAATGCAAGACATATAAATATGCAATGATTTACAAGATCAGCATACGATGGTTGCACACCGAGTCAGATGAGGAGCATTGTGGAAGTGCCGTCTGTGTTCTGGAGCTCCGAAAGAGGTAGCCCAGGTCAGTGCCTGCAGCTCACTGCAGTGTCACACGTGGGTCCATGTCAGGAGGCTGCAGGGTCTGCAGTGGGGTCCAGGTGAGGGTGAAGTCAGCAGTGCCCTGAGGAACAGGCGGGCCTTCACTCCCCTTTCTTCTTGCATCCACTCAGGCTACCCACTCAGCGGTTGGCCCCACTTCCACCAGGCCAGATCTAGAACTTGCTGATCCAACTACCTGGCTATTTCTTACTCTGCTTGACACTCTTGGTTAACTACTACAAAAGAAAGTTTCAAAAGCTGTACACATTAGAAAGCAAACTTGGAAGTTTACTTCTGCTCCAACACAATCTTTTAATCTCAAGAGAAGAATTGACCAAATCTGTATAAAATGCTTCTTAATGCACCTCAGTTAAGAATTTCAATATACTATATTCTAATATTGTTAATTATTATAATAAATTAATCCAAATTTATTTCAAATAATGAAATTAATCCATTTATTTCAAATTAAAAAATTATGTTCAAATTTTGTCACACATGATAGTTTTTGCTTTTGTCTAATATTTACTTAGAAGGTTCTTACACACTATAAGGCAGAAATTGATGTTCAGGATAGTCTAGATTTTTGCATTATGTGTTTTACTCTGTGCTTCTAAAAGCTGATGCTTTGGACAACAGAAATATTCACTCATTGCTTTTCCTTTGAATCTCTAGGAAAAGGCAATTGGCCCTTTCAATCTATTATTAGACTTTATCTCCATGCAGGTTAAGACCCACAGTTCTTCAGAGCCTGAAGTGACAGGAAACAGGACATTAACACAAGAAAAAAAAATCTGTCACACTACATTTTTGTTTTATTTGAAATTTGAAAATCTTCCAGGAGATATAAAGGGGAATCTTGACATGAAGCATTTAAAATTAGTGGTCTATTTTTTAACATAGGAAATGTTAGAAATATTTATTTGATCTTCTATAACCATAACATAGGCAATTGCAAATATGGAAGGAAAAGATTATAAATATATTTAAAGTGATACATTTAAGTTATTATTTTAAATGGCAATTGATTGCCTTAATACAGAAATATTATTCTTTGTCTCATCAGCTCTAGATAATTTAAAAATTAGAATAAGTATAATTTATAATCACTGCATCACACACAAAAGATGCCAAAAGCCATTATGCTACTTTCTAACTCCTTAAATTATACTTGCTACAGCATTCTGTACTTGCATCTTTTTAAAAATATATTGAGTACAAGGTCTCACTACACAGATTGGACTTGTAGTGATCCTCCTGTTTGTCAGCCTCCCAAGCACTGGGATTATAGGCATGTGCCACCATGCCCAGCCTCAATTGCCCTCTCTGCACACCAGGAGCAGGGCCAACATGGTAGGCTGTGGAACTACTTGCATCTTTGCTACCTGTCCTACTCTATTTGTCCAGATTTGCAAGCAATTAAACAAATCTACTCAACCCCCAACTCACTTGACCTCATTTTTATACTTGAATTATTCCACACACTCTTCCTAATGCATGGAAATTAACTGCCTTCTGTGCATGCCCACGGAGAGCCTCCACTGTTCTGGTGAGTTTCCTCACAGCAACGCTAATTATGCAGCTTCAGTCAACATTCCTCAGCGTCTACTTTTCTTTTTTTTTTTTGTATTTTTTTTTCATTTTGTTTTTTGCTCAGATTCTACTGATGGTAAAAAATAACCTGAATACTTCAAAAACAAACTCTCACACTCCGAGTCTAATACTCAACATAAAGTCCGTAGATCTTGTACCAGATTATGGAAAGATGAGTACTTAATGAACAGTCCGCGAAATGTTTTGTACCAGGTGAGGAGGATATGAGGCTCTCTAATGACTTGTTGCTTCCTTTGTATTTGTCTTATATTGCTTTTCTCTTACATTGTAGCAACAACTAAGGAAGGGAGCTTTGTTGATATTTATTCTGATCTCTTCTCTGGTATATATAGTTTGAACTTTCTGCTGCTTGCAGGGTTCATACATTCATTCTTTCAGAAGTTTTTGTTGCTTCTTAACTCCAAGAAAGTGAAAGTAAAACGTATTTCTGGGTGCAGATATGAAAATCCAAGATCTAACCCCATGCTGCCTCTCCAGCCTCCTCTCCTGCCACGCAGGTGTACATAATGTATCCTTAATACAGTAAAAGATGCACCAAATTCATGACATTCTATGTTGTCTCTCACGGATACATATTTTTCCATGTTTTTACCCTGTATTTGCATTGTTCTTCTATTCCCCACTCATCCTTTTCATTAAGACACTGCTTTTAGTTTTACTCTAATGTCTTTTCCTCAAAACTCCCCCTTCCACTCTATCCTACAATTATTTTTATTGAGTCAGTGTAAGTTGCAAGTTGCATCTTTTGGCTATTGCATGAGAGAGAGACAGAGAGATCAAGAGACAGAGAGAGTGCCTTTCCTTCAGCATTCAATGTAGAATCTCACAGAACAAATGCTACATGCATACCTTTAGAAATCATTATGGGATGGATGTTCTCTCCAAAATAGCTGCCTTCCAAAATAATGCAACAGAGCTTCCTTTACCATTGCCCACTGCTTTTCCCTCTTACACATTTAGTCTAATTTCTACTCGCTTTTTCTAGTTTTTCTTTTGTACCTGCTAACAACTATGAATATGGCTTCAGATAGGCTTAACAATGTACAACCTTAGGTCTTATTCACAATACCCTCAACAAAACTTACTGAAGAGGAAAAAGAACTTTTAGAGTAGACACCTTAAAGTTGCTTTACCTCCTCCAGACTGCTGTTATTACAACGTTAAAAAGAAGCTTTCAATCTGGAGAGGTTTCTGTACTAACGCCACTCTCGAAAAGGGTTGAGCAGTGAATCATGGTCTCATGAGAGACAAAAAGGACAATATTATGATTACTATTATTTTTCAAAAATGTAACAGCTGGTGAGTTCCTAACAAACAGTGATTGATCATTAACATCAATGTTCAGGGTTGTAGGTGACCAATAGAGCTTTCTGATTCTGAAAGTTCTTCCTGATCACATGCATAAAGGGTGGGATGATACCTCAAAAACTCATTTCTGATTCTATTTAAGAATCTAAACTTTATCAAGATTTCTCCAGCTCTTGGGCAATTTATAGAATGTAAATTCTCTTAAATGAAATGGATAGTTAGAAAATGAAAAGATTGAAAGATGGTTATAATGATGTTGAAGGTAATGGACATTTTTATTATGATGCAACCTTTATGCAAATGAACAAAACCAAAGCAAATATATTTGCCTAAGAAACAAATCACAGAATCTCTTAAGACACAACTGACAGTGTGAAAAAGAAACTGATGAAACTAAATAGTAGGTTCTAATATTTAAAAATATATTACTCAGAAAACTTGAGCTATTTAAAATATTATGTGGTGAAAAAGGGCTGAAGAATTATAAGGGCCACAAAGGTTTCTTTATACATGTTGTTTGCTTGAAAAAAAAGGAAGATTTGACTCAGTTTTCTTGTGTGTATTTAAATCTATTCTGTGTGTCCAAAAATTTTCTTTACTATGATTCCATGGTGGAGCCAGATTATATTAGTCAGATATTCACATATGTTAAATACTCATGTGATCTAGTTGCCTCTGATTGGAGCCAAAGTCTAATTTTATTCTACTAGATTGAAAGGGTCAACTTCGTGGCTCCTAGAGGTGCAGTGGAAGGAAAATGAATGAACTTTTCTGTTAATTAAACTGCATGCCTTTCCTGAATGTGCATCAAATATCATTAGAGAGCTCCGGAGGTAAAAACAGAAAGAAGTGTGTCTATACATGATTGCCCTAAAGGTCTCAATGTTTTCTTGCCATCTTCCTCACAGCTTGATAAAAATCGAGTAATGATGAAGAGACCGGTGGTCCTGCTTTTTAGCCTCCTGGATAAATAAAGTTAATGAAGTAGAAAAATGATATTGATAAAACTAGCCTGTTTTTTACATGTGCCATCAGCTGGAAACTATTCAGTTTTGTGTTTAATCGGATCTGACTGCAATCATCTCTTCTTGGCTTCCAAATACTAAATGGGTGACTCGTTATTCAGCTTAAATAAGTTTAAATATAATCCTTATCTGAGTTCCCCATGTATTCCAAGGCAATGTTCAAAGGGAAAATCAATGACAGCCATGTTTTTTCTTTTAGGATATTAAAGTATTATCTGGAATTTTCTTTATAATCTAATGCAAAAAAAGTCTTAGAAATAACTATATTAGGTGATAGCTTCATTATTGTGAATATTGTGATGCCTGTTTCCTTACATACAACACTAAAATCAAAAGGAATTTAGTAAAGTCATATAGAAATTCATTAAAATGAAAATTGAATTCTAATTCCATGGTAATTAGGATTTGAGTGGAAATGTTTTGCTAGAAGAGTCTATTTTTTTGTTGTTGTTATTCTGTATAACATGAAACTAGAAGAGTGCCTAACGTGCTGGGACATAAAACAGTTCAAATCTGTAGAATATGTATTTTCACCATTATTTATGCTTAAGAGAATTTTTTGTTTTAGTCTTTACCTTTAAATATGTTCTCCTAAATGTTATTTTAAAGCTCTGTGTTATTTTACAAATAAGCAAAATATCTTTAAATCACATTTTCCAAATTATGGAAAAGGGAATTAGGATATGGTTAATCCTTTACAAGAAGACTTCAACATACTTGCCCTTAAAAACATTCAATAAATAATTTATTAACTAGGTCACGAAAAAGCCTGAGCTTTGTCTTGAAATTCAGCTAGAGAGCCACAAGACTACACCACTGAACTCAGCATTTCTATTTAGTTTTTAAGTGAATGTTTCTATGAAAGGCATTGTGTGGTAATATTATAGAAATCTTTATTAAATATCTAATATAAGGTTGAATAAATAAAAGCAACACATAAAAATAAACTTCCTCCAAAAAATTTCAAACAGACAAGAGTGTTATGGCTTGTGTCTAGTTGTCCTCACAAAGCCTCTCACAGCCATGGGGCAGCTTCTGGAATATGGGATTGATTATTGTGGGTGCACATGCTGCTCCTACCCCAGGGCATTGCAATGTAAGGAGGGGAGAGAGGCTAACTAGCTGCGAAGGCTGCTGCCCCTCCCTTTTGCTCTCTGCTTTTTGCCACCACCTTGAAAGGTTGCTCTTTCTGCCGTGTGCCACTCTGCCTTGGAGCGAGATGAGTATGGACTGAAACCTTCACAAACTGTGAGCTAAATAAACCTTTCCTTTCTTCATTTTGGGAGTCAGGTATTTGTCCCAACAAGGAGAGAAGAGTAACTGAGACAAATATTATAATGAATATTTGAATATTCGTTATAATTTGTACAAAGATTTTAATGTTTTCCTAATCTACTAAATATTACTTCTGGATATTTCATACCAGGACATTAAATAAGGAAAGATGAGAACATTTTATGTTCAATAAGAAACAGTGAAAATATCTTCCATTAGAAATTAATAGGCAATAATTTTCATCACATTCACCATGTAAATAAAAATAATTTCCTCAGTTCTTCAAATTTTTCAACCTATTATATTGCTCTGTATTTTTAAAATACCTGTTATGGTTTGTATCTAGTTGTCCCCACAAAACCTTATGCAGTCATGGATGGACTTCTAGAGTTAGCTCATGATCTACTGAGATTACAGGTGTGAATACTCCACCCAGCCTGGGGAAGATAACCTGAATGTGACTTAAGGGAGACAGACTAGCTCTCTGCTGCTCCTCCCATTTGCTCTTGCTGTTTTCTGGTGCCATGAACTGCTGTCCCCTTCCATGTTGCAGTCTGCTTTGGACTAGACTAAGTATGGATTAAAATCTCCATAAACTGTGAGCTAAATAAACCTTGCCTTCCTTAATTTTGGGCAACAGGTACTTTGTACCAACAATGAGAGAAATATAACCAAGACAATAACTATTATTCTTTCATTTTTTAAAAAACTGGCTTGAAAGTTTTGGAGGAAATAAAATATTAAAATGTGCTAGATACTTATGGTGATTGTTAGTCTGATATGTATTATTCCTATGCATGCTATCATTGCCCATTGATGTTCATTGTGTGTGTGTGTGTGTGTGTGTGTGTGTGTGTGTGTGTGGTATGTCTTACTGGAGATTGGACTCGGGGATTCCTGCATGTAGGCAAGCCCTCTATGCCTGCTGCTCTTCAACCTTTTTCCCATTATATTGAGACAGTCTTCCTCAGATGCCAGGCTTGGACTTGGGATCATCTTCACTCGTCCACCAAGTTTGGATTACAAGTATGTGCTAGCATGTCTGGACCATTATCTCATTTCTCACGTTTTATTTGATGTTTTTGATCTTCATCCTAAAATCTTTTAAATTATGCTTTAAAAGTTCTAAACATTTGATCTGGCTCTGTCATTTGCTCTGAAAAGGAATGTCTTTGCACAAAGGAGATTACTAAATGATGCTATAAATTAAAATGTTTTTTATGATACTTTGTTATTCTATAAATTTAGTTTTTTTCAATGGGCAGATCCCTTCATTCTTAAAAGTTCTCCTCAAAGCTACTTATACCATGTCAAGAAATTAAAGTTTTAAGAATGTGTTTGAATGGTAATTCTTATAATGTTTCATGAAAGAAACAAAGCTGTCTATAAGTATCAATTCACTGTCCTGTATCTCATTCTTCCTTCCTGTTCCAACAGCTCTGCAGTTTGGCTCAACTCAATTTCTGCAATTATAAATGAAGATGCTTACTGATATACAACTCTCTTCAGTTATGAGTAAGGGGTTGTGGGACTAAGAATAAAAAAGCCTTAAAAAGTTTTTTAATTACTGTCATTGAATTTATATGAATAATTTCTTCTAAATACCCAATATGAGCGTTCATTAGTGTGAATCCATTTTGTCTTGCAGTACATTTAAACAGTTGTATCTGCATGCTGGCCAGAGAGCTCAGCAGACTAAAGCTCCTGCTTGGGCAGGCACAGGGACTGGCGTTCCATCCCTGGGGCGTGCTGAGACTAAGACTGGGCGTGGTGGTGCACACCTGGCGTGCCAGTGCTTGGTAGGCTGAAAACAGGAGGATCACTTTAAGTGTGATGTGTGTAGTGAGAGTCTGCACTAAATTAAAAAAAGTGTTGCCTTTGCTTCTTTCTTTTTGCTCATACAAGTCAGACTGGAATTTTGGATAATAACCAGTAAATTTTTGAGGCTTATGATTACTACTGTCCTGTATCTCATTCTTCCTTCCTGTTCCAAAAACATACAAGGATGACTGAGTGTTTACGTTCTGCATTCCTCAGACCTAAGTTACTGGAAGAAGCTCTTAGGATTAATTCTGGCCATTGAATTATGAACAAAAATGATGGTACCTATTCTGCATTCTAACCCTCCCAACTCTGTCTTGTTCACTCTCTCATGGCCACGTACTGGCACTGACGAGAGGGTGGCAGCTACTAGGATGCTGAGTCGCTGCATACAGAAATGCTGTCTAATCCACTTAACTGCAGTAGACATTGATAAAGTGATAAATGCAGCTTTGCTGGGAACCCCTGAGATTTCAGCATATCCTAATTTATGCTCACAAATATAGCTACTATTATTGTATTTTAGTAAGCTTTCCATATATATGGTTCAGTTAAATAGTGCCAATAGTGACCTTTAATAAATATGCCTGACTTTTAATATTTCAATAATTTATATCCAAAGCAAATTTAACTTAATCATGTCAAAGTTTATCTGTCTGTCTGCCTTTATATCTATCTATCTATCTAATCTTTCCTTCTAGAAACAATAAGGCAAGGAAATCAAATGGAGATCTCTCAGGAAAGCATGACTGTACATCCCATTTAACCCAACTATTTACTTTCAGGGTTTTTGTACAAAAGAAATGAAAACATCATTCCACAGAGACATATGTGTACCCACATTGAAAACCACCCAAATGCCCATCAACTAAGGAATTGGATTAAAAATATGTGGTGTTTTTATACAATGCAGAATGATCATTGATGTAAAAAGATAAACCTGAAGCTTTTGTAGGTAAACGGATATAACTAGAGACCGTACTCACAAGTGAAATAAATCAGACCTGCTTTTATAAACATTGTCTTGCCTCCCTCGTGTAGAGCCTGAAAGAGTAAATGGAATTGGAGAGTACAACAAATGCTGTGAAAGAGAACACAATTGTGCCAAGGAAATGAACAACTGCGAAGAGATAATGGAGAAAAATAAAAAGGGATAATAGGTAGGGTAGGATAGCTTGGGTCATTTACTTCTGATTTCTATTGGTCTACTGAAAGGAATACATAATGCTAATCTTTTCTTCTTTTTTACTTTTTGACATATTTTTGCATACATATATCTGGTAATCTGAATGACTAATTTGAAGACAATATTATGCAATATAACAACCACTGTTGAATTCCTATTACCTTAGTTAGTGAAACTGTATTGTTTCTAATTTTTAAATTATTTTTATTATTCGAAACAAAAATAAAAAGCAGCAAGAAGGAAGCTCAGTTACCATAGATATAAGATTTTCACATTCTGGTTATGTTGCTAGCTAATAAAAGAACAAGGGAATATGTCACTTGCTTTCAACACTTGATATTGTAAGGTTTTAAAAGAATACACATTGAGTGGTTTTACATTTGCTTATTT
Source organism: Ctenomys sociabilis (assembly GCA_004027165.1). NCBI lineage: Eukaryota > Metazoa > Chordata > Mammalia > Rodentia > Ctenomyidae > Ctenomys > Ctenomys sociabilis. The sequence continues at coordinate 29,707 of PVKA01018866.1, read as the reverse complement.
GTAATCTGGATTACCTTTGAATATACAATCACCTGAATTATTTCATTGAAAATAATGGAGTCTCTAATATTGACAATCATTGTTGATTAGCACTGGAGTTGTAAGAGTAAATAAAAGTTACACGATTGGTACTATCTTTCTTTATGTTTTATAAATAGCATTTGAACCACCATAACACAGCCTCCTCAATGAGGAGTGAAGGGGCAGAAGAAGAATAAAGTTAATTTGTGATGACTGGCTCAAGAACAGAATTTATATTCTAATATTCTTTTTTAAGTGTTAAAAACACTGACTTGAGAGTTTTTGTTTCTATACAAAGTAGACGTTTTCCTAAATATTATTTAGATAAAATATAAATGTGGAAGGATTTGCTTTATGAGGGGATAAGATGCTAATGAATTAAATTTATATATATATATATATATTATATATATATATATATGTCAGTAAAGGAACTATAACTGCTCAATATCAAATTTGCTATTGAGCAGTTATAGTTCCTTTAACTGATTTTCTTCCTTTCTTTTCCCTAGTGTATATCGCATATTAATTTGCCTTACAATATGAAAATGTATAAAGAAACTATATAAGGTGCATGATACACATTTAAAAACATTGAGGAACTGAAACATGCTAAATTCTTATTCCTTAAGAAATCAGAACAAGGCAAAACCAAGGGAATTCTTTAAGATAACTCAAATAATTTTCTTCATCATTAACCCACTAGGAGAAAATAAAAATATAGAAGCTATAGAAACAGGACAGAAAATAAAACAAAACAAAAATATAATAATTTTTAAAGCAAAAGCATGAACTGTGAAGTACAGAGAGCAAGTGATACATAACCGTGTTCACCCAGATGTAAATAGCATAGAAGAGAACTATGCTTTTTCTGTCTGGCTCCTTCCAAAGTCACAAAATGCCAAGACTGATAAAATTTTCTTGGAATACAAAGTACTTACATGCTGTGCATCTAACATAAATCATTATATCATTTACAGTGGTGGTTCTAAAACTAGATATTTGATGATATTTCTCTTCTTGTCTTCCTTTCCCTCAATATTATCCAGTCAACTCGCTGATGCAAAAGTCTGGGCAACTTCTAATATAATAAAAAAATGTAACACAAAACCCACAAAGCCAATAAATACCCTCTTTGTCTCTGATGCATGTCAGGAAATTGAAGTAAATAGATTTAAAACTCTAACATTGCAGACTATGAGATTAAAAAGCCATTAGTAATCATAAACCCATTAGAACTCTGGGCACCAAAGACTGTTATAGAGAAATTTCTTGACCAGAAAAAAATATTGATATCGTCCTTCTTTCATTATTTAATAAAAGGTTTTATTTGGGACTGTATTTAGCATTCTAATCCATGTGCTTTCAAACAGAAAAAGTTTCATGCGCATTAACTCTTTTATAAAACTAGACAAACCATTAAATAAAACCAAGGTGGCTACTTGCTAAGCTGAATGTATCATTTAATATACTGAAGCGAGAAAACTCCGTGGCTACATTTAAGCCTTCCATTAGGTTTCTTAGTCTTTTAGCCACATTCCCTGTCACTTACCCATATTGTAATCACCAAGAGTTTATTGTGGTACCTTGTACAAAGAATGTCTTTGGGTTCTTGAAACTAGAACTGTCCTCTTGCACACAAGTAAAAGAGATGTCTGTTGTTATTGTTTCTTTGAGGGTTTGTTAAAAAATTGTTTTGTTGAAAAATGACATTTTGGGGGGGGGCAGAGTGGAACTGGAGATTGAACTCAAGCCTTTGTGCTTGCCAGCAAAGTGCTTATTCTACTGAGCCAACTCCCCGGCCCCCAAAGGGTATGATGACATTTTTTTTGATGAAAAAATGTAATAACTCTAGCCCAATCTTTTCAGCATAGGATTTGTATGGTATTGACAGGATGGAGGAGTAAAGAGAAGAGAAAGTTCCAGTCAATAATGTAATCTTTCATGTACTAATGGAATGAGACAATGTTTATAAGGATTTTCAGGCTTTTAAGTATTTCTTGATTTTTGAGTAAGACTTCTGGCACCATTACTAAAATTCTAAATTTTAGAATTTTATTTGTAGAATAGGCTTGTTTCTATTTATTATGTCAAATGAAATGAAACCTCTAGGGATGAATATTCACATAGCATAGTGCATTATTTGCCCCTCTATCCCTATTGTTCTACAAAAAAAAATGAATTAAGATGCAAATAACATTAAAGGAAAATTTTCCATGAATTGAGAGTTAATTGTTGCCATTGGACCAATACTATTTTATATTATTAATAATTCAATGAACTGCATGCTCAATGTTTTTCTCATTCTTTTGCCACATTTTTTCATAACCTGTTCATTATACTTGCAGTTATTTCTTCATCACTTTAATTTATAAGCATTGTGATATTAAATATAGATAAATATAAGGATTTAAAAATTACTCAGATAATTTGGCAATTGGTAAAATGCTTCAGCTTTATTACATTAGTGAGCCACTTGTTGACAATTACATTTTTATCTTGCAACAACCTGTCAAAATTATCATTAAAGTAATCCAACCTAGAGTTCATGCAAAACATTTCTTTGATTAGCAAATTACTATGTATCAGAAATTACATAAAATGAAAAAAGTGATTTTAAAAACTATGCCTACTTTATGACAAATTATTATTTATACTTTATATTTGGATGCTTAAAATTAAATTTATTAGTTCTTGGATTAAACAGGCAAAACTTTTATTTGTACACATCATTAATTATGTATGTCATCTACAAAGACAACAACATGCAGGGTATTAAATATTGTAACTATTCTACTAAGCTGTTTTGAAATGTCTAAATGCTATTTCTTTCCCAATAACATTAATATAAAAATTATATAAGTCATACTCATAATATAACTAAATGACACTAAGCATTTGAATTAGATTTTTAGGAAAAGTGCCACTTTCTGCTACCTGTAACTTCCTAGAGGTGGTGTAAAATAAAAGTGTTCTTTTAGAAATATTATGAATGGCAGAGTGGTAGGGCTTGGGTTCTAGTCATGAGTAAACATCATTCTTTTTTAGGTACCCTGGGCTTAACTCGAGACCCAGGAACTGTAAGCCCCTCACTTAGCAGGCCAAGTCCCTTGACTCCAGTGTAAGGTGTAGCCAGACCATTACACATGTACTAACTACAGATAGGGCATTAATTGGAGCTTTTACCCCTCAGAGCATGACAAATTAGCTCTCTACTAGTTAGAAATAAACAAAACCCAAAGGACTTTTGAATAAGTATCATGAAATTTGGACTTCGTAACCCTTTTCTAGTTGCTCTGTTTATTTATTATAGGTTTAAATAAAATCAAATCATAAAACATGCATGTATCTATTCTATTAAAACAAAATACATTAGAGAAAAGTGTGTTTCCTATGTGAATTATCTCAACTGCTGTATCTATTGCAAAATATTGTTTCTTTCCTTATTACTTGAAATGCCATTTTGCTGTAGGTAGTCTCTGTCTTAAACATTCTGTTGAGTAATCTAGAGGATGAAGGCAGTATGCCATAATTGTTAAGAAAATATTTAAAAATCGGGTGGTTTGGAATGAGATTATTCAAGTCTGACCAATAGACCTACTAATTATTCTATAAGTGATTTTTAAAACCTTTTTTCACCCTGTCCTCAATACAAAAGGACTACTCCTAAGATCTTAGGGTCTTTGTAAAAAGCAGAAGTAATTGGCACACAGGATGAGTGAGAGAGTTCAGTGGACCAAGCGCCTCCTTTGGCAAGCATAGGGACCAGGGATCAAACATAGGGAGCAGGGTTTGATACCTGGTCCCACATGCCCTTCCAGCCCAGCCCCAGGGGCCCACTGAGCCAGAGATGTGGGAGTACCCAACTATAATCCCAGCCCTATGGAGACTGAAAACAAGAGGATCACTATGAGTCCAAGCTGTGTAGTGAGACCCTGTAACTAATGTATAATTTTTTAAAAAAAGGAAGTAATTAGCACCTATATTTTTAAAAACAAAACATAAATATGGATAAAATTTAATGTGTATAAATAGTGAGATTATATTCAGAAAATACAGAATTATCTGGTTTAAAGAAAGTATTGTATTACAAGATCTGTTTAAAATATGCTTTCAATATTTGTCAATATCATAACTTGCTTTTAGCCAAGTTAACATAGCTGTCAGATATGCACAATGTCATACGACTTCATGGTGTAACATTCTTTGCTGTGGTTTTTATCTCACAGCATAAAAAACATTCATACAATGCTCATGGGGTCTTATATTTCTTGACATTTCCTCCACATACTCTCTGCTTCTAATCACTGTACTAGATTTTAGACATGTTTCCAAAGGACATAAGCTTCTATCTTTGACCTGTAAGTCTTGTTCCTCAAATTACTATATAATTCATTTCTCTACCTCCTTGAGGTTTCTATTTTTTATTTTTTGTATTTTATGGAAGGGTCTGCAGGGTGTTCAGGGTCTCAGTATTAGATCAGACTCATAGTAATCTGACTGTTTTCAGCCTCCCAGTAACTGAAATTACAGGCAAGTGCCACCATGCCCAGTCTCAGTCCCCATCTCAGCAACTCCTGAGGGTAAGGCTGGCATGGCAGGCCCTGCACTCTTGGCCCCTGCACCTGCTTGCAGGTGCTTTAATCTGTTGAGCAATTTGGCTGGCTCTTCCTTGAAGTTTTGAACAAATATTGTAATTCCTGAAAACTGTGTTGACCTATTATATTCTATTTTTAAAAAGCCATCACATTGAGGCTCCATTTTTTAATCTTTGTTAAACTGAACCAAAATATAAATCCCTAAGGACTGTTTCTTTCTCTACTTCCCAAAACACCTCTCCTACAAAGGAGGGACTTCACCCAGCAGAATAAGGGTTGCCTGACAACGACAAAATCCAAAGGAAGAATAACCAAAGAAACATAAGTTTTATCCACTCCAGGAGAAGACCTCCTGAGCTGTTCCCATGCTGTCACTCTTGGAGTTATGAATTTTTTAATTTCACAGTGTTAACTTTCAAGACAGACTTATCAGCTTTATCTCTAGCTATTCAGTGACTATGAGTGTATTCTAGGAAGGAGGGAAGAAAAAGCCACCCTACAGCCCCCACTACAGATAGTAAAATTTAAGGGATTTAACTTATAAACCCCTTATTTCAGAAATTTTAAGAACAAATGGAAAGAAATATTAGTTTTGCTATAGGTTCAAATACTTCACTCACAATTTCTCAATATTTTCTTTAATCAGCCTCATAGAGAATAGGCACTGGCTAGATATGGTGCATTTTGAAGTTGTTGGTAATAAACTCTTTTAAACAAACAACAAACATGTACTAAAAACAATTTCACTTTCTATTAAAAATACAGACTTCAATAAATTTCCCTTGAAAATGGCATGCTCTGCCTCTGAGCTATCTCTTAGTTATTTCCCTGATCCGCGAGGCAAGGGAATCTTCCTTCTAGCATCCTGAATAGATCTAGGGGAAAATTAACACATCTACCGCTGAGCTCAAGCATCACTGACATCTGGTTTACTCACTTCCAGAGCATTCTCCTGCTGCACCCTATTACCTTCTTCTCTGCTGTGTCATCATGGGGCTCATTTTAGGAAAATGCATTTAACGTTAGGTACTGCTCTGTGATATGAAGTGTGGCAAATAGGAAATAAAACAACCTTGAAATGCATTTCCACATATATGCAGCTTTAATAATCACTGAATATCACATATCAGAACTCACAACCTTCTCTTTTCAGGAGAAGTTTATGAAACCAGGGATTATGTTGATATCTAAAAAAAAAAAAAAAAAAAAACTCAGAAACCTTTTCGGAGAAACGTAAAAAAACAAAACTACAAATCATCTCATTACACAGATTCAAGTTTATTATCACATCATGTATTTAGCAGCATTTTCCACTAATAAATTAAGAGCTCAACAATTTGAGTTTGATTTAGAATTATGCCTTTGAAATATTGCTGTGTACTTTCTGTATTTTACTGGTAACTCGATTGATCTATGTATGTAAAAAGTAATATGGCTAGCTATATCCAGCTTAATCCTCATTTAATTTAAAATTAATCATAAAATTACTATAAACAGTTGATTCATATTATGTATAAAGAAATTTATATTAGAAATAAGATGTATATAATATCACAAAGGGAAACAAAATAGTATCACCACAGCTAATAGAAAATTAATCAAAAATCTCTGTAAATAATTTGTTTAATTTAAATCTTTATCAACTTAGTATTACTGAAGCCACACTTGGAATGCCTCTCATCACCAATTTTTATTAATTGTGTATCCATTCAACCCTAAAACATTTGAGTTACTTTGGCTCCAAATGACTCTGAAGATTCCCTTCTCACTGAGGACACGTTGCTAAGGATGCAGTAAAATTAAGGCAAGAAAAAATTTTGTGAAGCAGGTATTGTTCTTTTAATTGGTCATTAAGAGTGCAATCTTGAATCTTCTGTTTAAAAATAATATCAGTTCTCTAATTCTATCTTATGAAACTGCAGTAGAATTTCCACTCATTTTATACCATTATGTTCTTATGCAGACTAGAACTTGTAATAAAATTATTATATCATAACATTTATGTGAAAAGCTGTAATGAGAATTAAATATTTTGTAAAATCAAGAGGTATTTAAATAAATGTAAAATATTTAATGAAATGTATCAAATGTTGTGGAAAAAGTATGTTAAGTATATTCCTGTAAATGTCATTAGAGACATATGTCTGGGTATTAATATATTAAGGTGGAGATGTTAATTTCAACAAATCTCCTACATAGTTATTAACAATCTCATTAGAATTTAACTTAAATTTATTCACAAATTCAATGTTTCAGTTATAAAATTACATAATGAACAATACCCTATGTTGTCTATTATAATTTTCTCTTTTCTATTATTAATGGGTTAAATAACTTTAAATAATTCAAGTAACTGTCAATTTTTAAATGAAAAATTTAAAAATATTAACAAAATTCATTTTTAAAGAAAGATAATGCTTAAATTCAAGCTTCTAAGTTAAATGTCATATCATTTAATCAACTTAAATTCTATTGACATGTATAATTGTATCCAAGAAACATATTGTCTAGTTTTGGTTCCCAACTGGCCAAAAGAAAATTCTGCTGCTCAATAATTATATTTCCTAAAAATATATCCTTAAAGAGATGCCACTTTAAAAGAATCTGAACAGACTTTTAGAGAATATACATCAAAGGAAAATATTTATAGTTCATGCAAGGGAGAATACAGGTTGCTTAACAGTGATATAATTTGAGTGTGGCTAAAAAAATCTTTGAGAGAAGTGGTATTTGAAGATGTCTCTAAAGGGTCTTTTCATACTTGTTGCCAGACCAAAGACTGTAGGTACTTGAATTCAGAAAAATAACCAAATATAGTTCAATATAGTGAGCTATCAGCACAACTGACAATTGTCTGAAATTGGTGACTTGAGCCTCTTTCAGCTCAGTATATTAATATAGCTTTACTTTTGATACCTCATGGTTACACTTTTCTGCTAGATGGTTAAGACCAAGGTAAAGCAAGACTAAAAATGTAACTTTTGCTATCTGACAAAGTCAGTCAAATCCCCTCAGGACTTATCCTCGAACCAGGTATAGCACTTCTTGGATCTTTTGTCAATGTCAGTCATCTAGATGAGTCAAGCACCCATCTTTCACAAAACAAAACAAAATAAGGTGATATAAAGGACCATTTTGTTGTGAAAAAAATATGTAAGTATATACAAGATAGTTAGGGTAGATATACAGTTACTTTCTATCAGTTCATTGAGAAGAAAAATGTGTACTAATAGTGTTTGGAAAAGATATCACATCTTCATCTTGTACTATGAATAACTACTATGATGCAATGTATTAATTATTATAACTGTCCTACTGACCTGTTTTGAAACTGTTTCATTGCTATTTTCTTTTTTCCTCATTAAAATGAATAAAAATATATAACCTTTTACTAGAGCCACAAGTTCACACCACTTAGGTTAATTTGGGAGGTGAGGATACAGGATTATTTTTCATTGTAAATCACTTAAATCTCTTGACTTCCATTCAACCCTAAAACATTTGAGTTACTTTGGCTCCAAATGACTCTAAAGATTCCCTTCTCACAGAGGACAAGTTGCTAAGGATGCTGTAAAAATAACGCAAGAAAAAATTTTGTGAAGCAAAATTCTGTGTAACAGAGGATACAAATAAAACTGCAGGAGAAGGACAGAAAGAATGAATTTCAGAAAGCAATAAGCCATAATTTGTAACATAAAATAACAGTTCTAGGAAGTTCTGTGAAGTTAGGAACTGTGTCGAGACATCTCCCTTATGGTTAGAAAAATTAAACTCAAAAGAACTGAAAAACAGAAAAGTATTTAGATTTAATTACATATAAAATTATTTTAAGGAAAAGATAAGAAATCTGATAGCAACTTGATATATTTTATGTTAAAATAGAATATTAATAACAGAGAATCCATAATGTACTATGATTTCAAAATGATTAGGAGAAAGAAAAAATATGCAAATATGCTTGATAATACAAGCAAATTATAAAAACTAAAATACATGGTAATACACTTCAAGATAACTAAAAATAATTTTAAATAGTATTGTAAATACTGACTGAGCTGTAAGAAACACATCTTAGAACGAACCCTAAAACTCTGGGAAATACATGTAAAAAAAAAAGGAAGTGCTTAAATGCAAAATGATAAAGGAAGAAATAAAAAGAAAATAATCATTATTGAGGACAAGCAGAATATTCAAATGCTGGAATTCCTGAGATATAAGGAAAGCATCACTGAAGGTGGCCAGGCACTGAGTGTAAGGACCCTAAATTTTACACTGAAGCACTTAGTGTGCAGCTGAGAATATTAACTGTGATGATCAAAAAGTTTCATTGTAGTAAAAGCATGGCACTCAGTGAAAATGAAGAAAAGGCAATACAGGATTTGGAAGAGAAATAGAATATTAAAAGACTTTTTTAATGGTAATTTTATGCAAAACTAAGGTAGCTTAATTAAGATATTCATGGAAAGAATACGCAAACCTTACCTTTTATCAACTTTCTACATCCAGGAAAATTGAATATGTGACAGAGCCACATTTCTCAGCAAAACTCAGGGAAAGTTTCAAAATGTTTATTGCGGAGTAACATTCAGAAAAGAAAATAGCTAGAGAGACTGTAGTGGATTTCTAACTGGCGGTCAGGTTATTACACCCAGCTGAATTAAGCTAGCATGGTGCGGGAAGTGGAGGGCCCACCTGAGGGTTGTTACCAGCAGCTTGAAGGCAGAACAGGAGAAGCTGCCAGAATGCTGTTAAGGACACTTTTTGGAGAAGCTATTGAAGCTGCTGGAAGCTGCTCTTGGGCTGTTCTGCTGGAGGACATTGTCATGCTTTCCTGATGAATTGTGGAGAAGCTTGGGTCTTCATTTTGAGCATCAATCCATGGCTCCAGAGCAGAAGATGGTGCACAGATCGGCCTCATAAAAACGTTTGTTGCATCATTGACTTTCCTGTTGGGAACTTGGCTTTCCTGATCGCTAGAAAAGCTCACTGTTGTTGAGATGGCTGTGGTACTTCTGGCGGAGGCCTGGTGCTTACCTTCAGAGTTGCTTCCTGTCACCTATTTGGATCCCTCAATCTGCTAACACAGATCCTTCATGCTGCTGACATAGACTTCTTAGCTTTTACCACTGATCTTTGGGACTTTCTAGCACAGATATATGAAGTAGATTGCACGAGACTTTGTTCTGGGCTCCAGGCCTTCAATTGGACCTGTGGGAGGCACTGTTATGAGCTCTAGGTATCCAGTTGGACTCATGCAGAATATCAGGATTTAAGAACTCAGCTGGAGCCATTAGTATTTAGTGGGTCTGTAGATTTTCTTCACTTGTTTATGTATGATTCTTGGATGATTCATTATAAAATACTATTATAAAATGCGTACTGTGTTATATTGTTTGCCTTGCAAGATCCCCAATCCATGAAAGACATACCCCTAAGTTTAAATATGTACTTATAATAGAAATAAAAATAAAAGAACCTATTTATCCAGGTCTTTATTTTAAATACACAGTATATTAAGTATTTAATTTCACAAAAATTATATGAGAATTAATATTTCAATATTGATGAATTCTTTGTGATTTAGTTTCTAAGATAAAATGTTGGCTAACATGTCAAAAAGGAGAAAACTTTGCTCTCTGGAGTAACTCTTGAGAAAAGGGATTAAGTGTTTTGTAGATAGAGACACGGCTTGCAAATGGTATGCTCAATAAATACAAATTGAATTTTATACCATCATTAAATAAGCTGGTCATAAGATCATTCTGTAAAGGTCAGTGTTTCTGTTTATTTTGAATTTTCATTACACTTTAAAGAAGTTATTCACCTAGTACAGGTCATACAATTTTGATAAATTATAAGGGAAACAAAAAATTTATCTAATGATGCATGACTGGAATAAGAGGTAGATTTGTGATTTACAGCATTAGCCTTAAAAAATGCCTTCTTTGTGGATTACCCATCATAGTTAAATCTTAATGAATAATTGATACAGATAATATAAAATAACTTTAATCATAGAAGAAAACACAATCATCTGTTTTCTATTTATAAATTAATGTATATCAGTAAGACACCATCTACTATTTTCTTGCATGGGAAAGGTCTACAGGGTGTTCAGGGTCTCACGACTAGATTGTACTGTAGTAATGATTCCCCTGTTTACAGCCTGCCAAGAGCTAGGATTACAGGTGGTTGCCACCATGCCAGTTTCAAATGCTGTCTGGGCATACCCTGTGGGTGGGTCCAGTATAGCAAGCCCAGGAATAGAAGCCGAGGCCCCTGTGCCTGCTTGCAGGTGCTACTATTATTCTTAAGAGGCCTCAAAACAGCCTAAAAATGTAAATGGACATGGCCATGAATAGGTACAACTCAAAAATAATTCAACACAATTTCAGCAAACATGCAATATTTAATATTGAATATTTAAATGGAAATACATTAACATTTTATTATCCTTTTACTTATCTTAAATTTAAAATTTAACTGACACTTGAGTAGAAAATAATATCATAGATGTACCATTAGTATTAGTATTTTATTTATTTACTTATTTATTTTGCTGTACTGGGGATTGAACTCAGGACCCTCCACAGGCCAGGCAAGCACTTATTTTACTGTGCTATCTCCACAGTCCTGGATTAGTATTTTAATAAAAAAAAGAAATCTAAGAAACTGTGAACATGTTCATTCACTGATTAATGTATAAGTACATATCCTAAGTTTAAGAATTATTTGGAAAGTAACAGAAACCTAGTGTCCACTCTTCACAATACTAAAGGAAAAGCTAATCCTATGAAACTCCACAATAGATTACTACATGAGTTAACAATGAGAATGTGGATTAACTTTTTGATACTTTCCAAGTAGCAATTCTTGATTTATTTTGAAGCACCTAGATTATAAACGCTCATTATTAATATTGTCAAATTGATGGTGGAAATGTAGACTGGTACAGCCACTGTGGAAATTGGGATGGAGGTTCCTCAAAAAACTAGGAATAGAAATACTATTTGATGTGACCTTTCCAGTCTGGCTATTTTCACAGGACAATTAAAAATTCATGCCACAGTGATATACGTGTACCCATGTTTAACAAAGCACAAATTTGTAGTAGCTAAATCTTCTTAAGAAACCAGATGCCTTTAAATGACAAGTGGGGAGCGAGCTATCAGCCTGAGACATCCAGGGCCAACTTGCCTGACAACTCCCCAGAGCTCCTGCCCACAAGCCCACTGAGTGAGTGGGAATTTACCTGACTCCCTCGGCATCCAGGTTCGGTGAGTGTGTGGTGAGTTTGAAGGAGAGCCTTTGGCTTCTTTCCACATATGCCACGCTACTTGGAGCCCCCGCACCCAAGCCCACCAAGCAAAAACCCAGCCTGAGACACCCAGGGCGGAATTGCCAGCAATGCCCCAGAGCCCCTGTCCCCAAGCCTGCCGAGCAAGTGGGAATTTTCCTGACTTTCAGCATCCCGGTTCAGTGAGTGTGTGGTGAGTCTGAGTGAGAGTCTTTGGATTCTCTCTGTGTGCTCTGTGACATCCACAGCCTCAGGCCCCAAGACATCCTAGCCAGAGACCTGCCTGAGACACCACAGACAGGTCTGCCTGGCAACTCCCCAGATCCCTGCCCCCAAACCCGCCACAGAAGCGAGAACTTTGGAGACCACCTGGCCTGGTGAGTGAGAGGGAGAGCTTCTATGCAACCCAGTGCTGCCCGGCCAGGGACGCAACAGAAGGGAACCTCAGGCTCACAGTTATACCAAAAGACTTGCAGCAAAAAGGAACTGAACACAATAGCTAGATCCAGGCTAAGCATAACTGGGTAATTTCAAACGTAATAGACTGTCACCTGGATCACATTCTGTGCTAAGGTTATAAATGCACCAAAGCTCGGCATCAAAGGTCAGAGGTCAGTACTGTGCAATATGACAAAAACAAGGAGAAAAATGCAATCTCAAGCCTCGAGTCCAGCAGTAAGTGCAGAGAGCACTAGCTCAGCTGAAATGAATGAATTAATAGAGACAGAAGCAAAGGAACAACAGCAGAAAGGTAAAGAGGAACTCAGACCAGAATTAACACCAGAAATAAAAAATATTTAAATACGTAGCATCTGAAGTAATAAATCAACTCCAGAAACAACAGGAGGAAACCAAGTGCCCACCCAGAACAAGTGCAGAGAAAACTATTCCAGATGAAACTTATAAAGTAACAGCATCAGAAGCAAATAAATAAATAAATAAATAAACAGCAGAAAGGTAAAGAGGAACTCAAAGCAGAAATAATTTATGAAACACAAAAAGAATTCTTTGAAATCATAGCATCTGAAGTAGAGAATCAATTCTGAAAATGTACAGAGGAAATCCAATTTGGAAGAAAATCTGCAGTAGAAGAAATAACAGGTACCTCTAATGAAGACACTGATAAAAAAAAAATAGAGGAGATCAGAAATATGATGGATTCCTAGAATGAGCAATTAAGAAAAGAATAGAACACATAAAGCAGAGTCAAAGAGATATAGAAGAACTAAAAATATCAAACATGAGTCTAAAAATTGTTTGAGTGAGAGCATAAACAGATCTTGAACATACTGGTAAAAAGGATCTCTTAAAAAAAAACAACGATGCAGGAAAAAATAATCCATCACCTACATGATGATGCCAAAATGAAAAATGACAGATTAATTGGCAACAATGAGAATGAAGGAGTCAACACAAATGATATAAAATGAATACGGGCAGAAGTAATTGCAGAAAACTTCCCAAATGTGAGGAAAAAATCCAATGTTTAGGTAACCAAAGCATGCAGAATGCCAAATAACTTCAACCCAAGTAAAAACATGAGACATATAATAGTCAAGATCCCAGAAATCCAACACAAGAATAATATATTGAAAGCTGCTAGTGGGAAGAAGCAGATCACATTCAAAGGAAATCCTATCAGAATTACAGTCGACTTCTCTACACAAACCATGAAGGCAAGGAGAGCATGGATCAGAGTTCTTCAAGTCCTGTATGAAAACAAATTCCAGCCCAGATGACTATACCCTGCAAAATTCCCTTTCAAGATTGATGGACAAGTGAAATACTTCCATGACAAAGGACAACTAAAGACTTTCATAATGATAAGGCCATCCCTACCCAGACTACTGAAAGATGCTCTAGAGAGAAAACACAATGACCAGAACTCTAAAAATGAGAATGGAAAAAATCCACTAAACAGTGTAAACAATTAATCACAGGACAAAAAGGAGCAAACAATATCAGGTAAATATCATGACAATCATAAGTCAATACATTTCAATTATAACCATCAATGTAAATGGACTCAATTCACCAATTAAGAGAAGTAGACTGGCACAGTGGATTAGGAAACAAAATCCAACAATATGCTGTATATAAGAAACACTCTTATCTCAAAAGACATTCGTAGGCTCAACATCAAATGAAGGAAAACAATACCACATGCCCCAGCAACTCAGATAAAAGCAGGAGTAGTAATTCTGTTCTCAGACAGTCTCAACCTAAAATGAAGAATGATCAAATGAAACAAAGAAGGCCACTGTATATTGGTAAGGGGAAAAATTCAAGTGGAAGTGTTAACAATCATAAATATCCATGCACCAAACACAGAAGCATCCAACTATGCAAGAAAAATCTTAATAAACATGAAAAACCTAATATTCAATACTATAATCCTAACAGGAGAACTTAACACCCCCTTATCTCAAAAAGATAGATCAACCAGACAAAAAATTAGCAAGGGAATAGCAAAATTGACCCAGAGCTTGGAACAAATGGACCTGGTAGGCATATGCAGAGTGTTCCACCAAACCACAACTGAATACACATTTTGTTCAACTGCACATGGTCATTTTCTAAAACAGACCACATACTAGTCCAGAGGTCATACATAAGTATATGCAAGAAAACGAAAATTATCCCAGGCATATTGTCTGACCACAGTGCAATGAAACTGGAACTAAATGACAAAAAAAAAAACCAGAAACCCCCCTTAAATTCATGGAAATTAAACAACTCCCTACTCACCAGTCTACAGTTGCTGAAGAAATTCAGAAGAAATTCAGCAATATCTACAATTCAATGAAAATTCAACTACAACTTAACGGAATTTATGGGATGTGAGGAAAGCAGTTCTCAGAGGGAAATTCATAGCTGTGAACTCACACATTAGGAAAAAAAAATGGGAACAAATAAACACCATGATGCTACACCTCTGACATCTACAAAAAGAAGAGAAAACAAAACCCAGAGGACAAAGATGGAAAGAAATCATAAAGATTACAGCAGAAATTAATTCAATGAAGATGAAGAAACAGTTCAAAGAATCCAAAAATCAAAAAGTTGGTTCTTTTAAAGACTGAAAAAGTTGGTAAGCCTTTAGCCAACCTCATCAAAAAGAGGAAAGAAAAAATTCAAATACAGGCAATAAGGTATGAAAAGGGTGAAATCACCACAGATGCCATGGAAATTCAGAAGATTTTCAATAGTTACTTCTAAAATCTTTACACTGACAGAATAGAAGACACAGAAGAAATAGACATATTCCTAGAAAGGCACAAATTACCAAAACTGAATGAAGAAGATATAACAACTCTCAGTAAACCAATAACAGCCAATGACATACAAGACTTAATAAAAAGCCTACCAACAAAGAAAATTCCAGGTCGTGATAGATTCACAGCTGATTTCCACAAAAATTTATAGAAGATATAATCCCTACACTCCCCAAACTCTTCAATGAAACTGAAAAGGAAGCAGTCCTCCCAAAAGCATTTCTGGAGACAAGTATTACACTGATTCCAAAACCAGGGAAACATACAACCAAAAAAAGAGAACTACAGGCCAATCTCCCTCATGAACATAGATGCAAAACTCCTTAATAAAATTATAGCAAACAGAATACAGTAAATCATCAAGAAGATCCTAGACCATAACCAAGTAGGATTCATCCAGGGATGCAGGGATGGATCGAAATTCGAAAATCTCTAAATGTAATACACTATATTAGTAGACTGAAATCTAAAAACCACATGATCATCTCAATTGATGAAGAAAAAGCTTTTGACAATGTCCAACATAATTCATGTTCAAACCCCTACAGAAAATTGGAATAGATGGACTCTACTTCATCTTGATAAAAGCCATCTATGACAACCCAAAGGCTAGTACAATCCTAACCGAGGAAAAACTGAAATCTTTTACTCTTAGATCAGATACAAGACCAGGATGTCCTCTATCACTCCTCCTATTCAATATAGTTTTGGAATCATTAGAAGTAGCCATTAGACAAGAGGGTGAAATAAAAGGAATAAGAATAGGTAAAGAAGAAGTTAAATTATCACTAGTTGCAGATGACATTATTCTTTACTTGGAAGACCCAAAAATCTCCACCAAGAAGGTACTAGAATTGATATGGAAATTCAGTAGCACAGCAGGATACAAGGTCAATACTCAAAAGTCAATAGCATTCCTCTACATAGATAACAAACACACTGAGAAGGAAACTATAGAAACAATACCTTTTACAATAGCACAGCAGAAAATGAAATACCTTGGAATTCATTTATCCAAGGAAGTCAAAGATCTTTTCACAGAAAATTAAAACACCTTAAGAGAAGAGGTCATAGAGGATTTCAGAAAATGGAAAGATATTCCATGCTCCTATATAGGAAAAACCAACATCGTGAACTTGGCAATACTCCTAAAATTTTTGTGCAGATTAAATACAATCCCTATCAAACTGCCACAAACACCTAGACAAATCGTTCATAAAATTTATTTGGAACCAGGAAAGACCTAGACTAGTAAAAGCAATCCTGGCCAAGAAGGCAGGAGGCATCACAATTCCTGACTTAAAATTATACTACAAAGCCACTGTGATAAAATCAACATGGTATTGGCAAGGAATTAGACCTGAGGATCAATGGAATAGATTATAAGATGCAGAGGCCTCTGCAAACACACTCAGCCACCTAATCTTCAACAAAGGAACCAAATAAACTTATTGGAAAAGCCTCTTTAACAAATGGTGCTGGAAAACCTGGCTTTCTACATGCCGAAAAAATAGAACTTGACCCAATTCTATCTCCATGCACTGAGCTAAAGTCAACTTGGATTAAAGATCTAAACATTAAAACAGAAACACTCAATCTCCTGGAAGAGAAAGTAGGAGGAACTCTTGAGGACATAGGGGTAGGCAAAGGTTTATGAACAAACATGTATTTTCACGGAAAATTCTTGATAGAATTAACAACCGGGATCAACGTGAGAAGTTTCTGCATGTCAAAAGAAATTGTCAACAAAGTGAAAAGGCAACCCACAAATCTTCAAAAAATCCTAACTAATAAGCAATCAGACAGAGGTCTGCTCTCTAGAATATATAAAGAATTAAGACATATTAGGGCCCTCAAATTTAAAGACCCAATCCAGAAACAGGCATCTAAGATGAATACACACTTCTCAGAGAATGAAATTGAAGAAGCAAATAAATATATGAAAAAATGCTGCAAATTACTAGCCATCTGCAAAATGAAAATAAAAACAACACTGAGATACCATCTCACTCCAGAAATAATGGCTTTCATAAGGAAATCAACCAACAACAAATGTTGGAGAGGATGTGGGGAAAAGAGAACACTTCTGCACTGCTAGTGGGAATATACACTGGTTCAACCATGGTGGAGATCAGGGTGGAGACTCTTCAAAATAGTAGGATTGGAAATCCCTTTCAAGCCAGATATCCCCCTACTTGGAATTTTCCCAGAGGAACTGAAAACATTATATTGTAGTGAAATACATGTACCTATGTTTATAGCAGCACAATGTGAGATCGCAAAATCTTGGAAACAAATAAGATGACCTTCACATGAGGAATGGTTGAAAAAAATGTAGTATTTCTATATAATGTAGTATTAATTAGCTATAAAGAATAATAAACTTGAAGTATTTATATTGAAGTGTATGCCACTAGAACATATACTCATAAGTTAAATAAAGCAGACACACATGTGCAAATATCATATAGTCTTCCTAGTATAAGAAGTCAAAAGAAGAAATACAAATAGAAATGTACAACAACTAAAAACAATTGAGTCAGATATTTACAGCAAACTGAATGGCATATGCTATAGGGCAATAATCAGCTTTTCTTCTGGATAGTTAACAGCTAAAGTTCACAGCTCAAAAATTGGTGAAATATAAGGGCTACAAGGTCGGTCAACAATTTGGCCCTAGCCTTTCAGGATCAGTGAAGCCTCAGGACATAGGAGAACCTGTACTGCAACATCATGAAACTCAGTTGTGCTCCAAATTTTCTGATCAAGAAGATTATGGAGCCACAGAGGAAGGAGATCTATGATCTATAGTGTGCCTGGGGAGAGTCACATGGAGAGAAAACTTTCTCTCTGATTCTCACGGAGAGCAAACTGATCAAGCATTTGCTGTGACTCATCCACATGGATGACACAGAAAAAGGATCTACAGAATAAGGTACAGGATTACAAGATAAACCCTGAGGGGACTTCACTGACCTCAACTGAAACAAAAAGTACGTGTGTTGGTATGTAGGTCTTACTCTATCTAGGTCTTAACCGTCCAGCAGATAAGTATAAAAATTTGGTATGTAGCATGGGGCCACAATAATAAGTTGACCTGTAAATGGCTATAGTCAACAACTCTTCAGATAACTCACTATTATTGTGGAATGCTGGATTGTGTTTGATTGTGTCGAGGAGTTCAGGCACCTATAATGGTTTAATGACAATGGAGTGCCCATCTTTGACTGGTCTAGACAAAAAAAAAAAAGGATATACAAGGAAGAATCATGATGTGTGTGTATAAACAGTATAGTTAGGATAAATATACCATGCTTCTGCATAATTCTTGGAGAAGCGAAATTTGCACTAATAGTGGTTGGACAAGATATTATGCCAGCTTTTTGTACTATGGACAACCACTAGGAAGATAGCAATTTAGAAATTATTAACTATTGAAACTGTGCTATATATATTTCAGCTTTAAAAAACAAGATAAGTGTACACCTAGATTCTCTTAATTCATTGATTAGGGACATCTGTTATAATAGTGTCTGTCAGTAGAGTATAATGTATGCACCTTGTACGATAACAAACCATTACAAAAACAATTTGCAATGTATAATTATTGCATCTGTCCTATTAATTTGATTTGAAACTGTCTCATTGTTATTTGTTCTTCAATAAAAAATAAAAAAGGGAAAAAAATGAGAAGTGGATAAAAACAGTGGATTATACAATGGAGTATTATTCAGTTTTAAAGAAAGATAAACTGCAGACTTGTACAGGTAAATGAATGCAGCTAGAAACCATTATAATAAGTGAAGTAAATTAGACGCATATGGGTAAACATTATATTGTCTCTGTGTGTACAAAACTGAAAGAATAAATGGGTTTGAAATGGTACAATAGATATTGTCAAAGGGGAAGAAACTGCACAAAAGGAAATAATAGCTGAAGAGAAAGAAAGAAGAAAAAAGAAGCAACAGATAGAAAGACAGACAGATTGACTGATTGATGAGATTAATAAAATAATTGTATTAATTTCTATTAATTGAAAGGAACAGTTAGTGCTTATATTGTTCAATTCGTTTTGCATGTCTATATCTAGTAATCTGACCAAAGGCTTTAGAAATAACAATATGCAATATAAAAACCATTGTTAATTTCTATCATTTTCATTTGAAATTCAGTCTCATTTCCATTATTTTTATTATCTTTAAAACAATAAATATCATGTATTTGCCACAACTCTGCAAATGTAAATACAGACACTGTGAATAGTTCAGAATATCTTTAATATTGCATATCTTAATTTCTGCTATCATATTCAAATTGAAACATCGAGTGTGATTTTCTTATAAGAAATCTTCCTGCATTGGCCATAAGAGAAAAAAAAAGGCCTGTCCCTTGTGCCCACTGTCTGTGGGACCTAGCAAACAGAAATTGCTCATAATCATGGCTGCTGTCACTTGAACTTTGGGAGAATGAAATAGAACAGATTTATAGAATTTGAATTCCTCAAGTGTAATATACACTTCAGCAGTATACGCTGGGAACAAAGACGGATCAATAAACATTTGTCTGGAGTTGGCCAGATAGCTCAGAGGACTAAAGTACCTGCTTAGGAGGGACCAGCATTCCATTCCTGACTTGCCTTGCCAGCCACACCCTTGGGCATGATGAGAGGGAAACTGTGACTGGGCGTGGTGGTGTGTGCCTGTATTCCCAAATTTGGGGGGTGAAAACAAGAGGACCACTACAAGTCTGATTTGTGTAGTGAGATCCTGTCGACCCTGTACTAAATATATTTAAAACAATAATAATTTAAATGGCAAAGGAATGCCCATCTCTGACAAAACTAAACAAAGAAAGGGGATACAAATGAAATGTGATTTTGTATCTATATATACAAAATAGTTAAGACAGATGTAGAGCTACCTTCTTTTAATTCAGTGAACAGAAAGATTTGTTCTGATAGTGGACAGGATATCATGTCTGCACCTTATACTATGAATAACCACTATGAAGACAACAATATGCAATTCATTATTGAAACTGTCCCACTAATTGGTTTTGAAACTTCTCATTGCTGTTTCTCAATAAAATTAATTAAAATAATAGTAATAATAATAATGAAAATTAAACATTTGTCTGTACATGAATCTGTGTTTAGGGTAGAGTGGTACTTCCCCTATTGTCATCCTCCCCAGCTCTGGGATTCCAGGCATGTGCCACCACACCCAGACTCTGTCAGCACAACCCTGAGGATCAAACCACGGTTCCTGTGTTTGCCAAAGCAGGTTCTTTGTGTGCTGAGTTTATTTGCCTGCTGTCTGTGAGGGGTTTCTCTTGAGAAACCATATTCTCATCCTGAGCTTCCATGTTATGTGTATGAAAATTTTAAAAACTGCGTTGTGCAGATGAACAACTAAAAAAAATTATAAGTAATCTAAAATTTAGACATTCAATGCATTCTTGTCAAAGACCATGTGAAGTAGAAAAATGAAACCAATATTGAAGGGCTGTTGAGATGGCTCAGTAGATTAAGCACTTCCCTGGCAAGCGCAAGGGCCTGCGTTCAATCCCTAGTTCCACAAAAAAAAAAAGTTTAAAAAGTTTACTTCTTACTATAACCTAGTTTCTCTGGTCTTGAAAAAGTCCTACAGATGACTAAAAGCTTACTTCTTTATTCTGCTTTGTTTTTATGTGCTTGTTTACATTTTGCCTATTTGATTTGCTTTGAATGATTTCTTGATTATTTGCTATTTTATTTCTTCATAATTGAAGTTTCATAAAGATTTACATAAATGTAAGGAATGAAAATTATTGCCTGTCACGTGAACATTTAAAGTTAAAATTTAAACTGTGCTTTGTTCCAAAAGGTGAACATTTTCCAACACATTTTAATTCAAAGTAGAGAAAAAATACTTTAGTCAAAATGATAAATTCATATATATATATATATATATATTTTTTTTCTTTTTCTTTTCACAGAGGTACCTACCTCTGCTGGGGGCCTAAGGGATCAACACTGGGTTACTTTAGAAGAGTACCTCTAGACTCTACGCTGACGTCTGCTTTCTCATAATTTATGTTAAGATTTCTGTCCTATGAATTTTGTTCCTGATTTATTTTCATTTTGTGGTCAGTCTGCATTAATTATCCTTTAAAGTCCTTCTGATCTTTTTGAAGAGTAAAAGTTATGAGCAATTGTATCTGTCTTTAGTTTTTTTAAAAAAAATTTATCTACAAGGTTCTACAAATTTTTCTAGCAATTTAGTATATTTTATCTTCTCAGTTATGCATCCTGATGTCGTGTATGCACAATGTTCCTTTAATTTGTGTTAGGAAATAACTCAATTACCTCATCTATGCTTGTTTCCTCTGCAGTAGTCTTTTACATCTGTCTATGCTTTCTTTCAAGACATTGTCTTGGCTGTCTAACAATGCACACTGTCTATGTCTTTCTAAGTAAGAGAGTCCCTCTCAGTTTTATACCAGAAAA
Organism: Ctenomys sociabilis; assembly: GCA_004027165.1. Lineage (NCBI taxonomy): Eukaryota > Metazoa > Chordata > Mammalia > Rodentia > Ctenomyidae > Ctenomys > Ctenomys sociabilis. The sequence continues at coordinate 8,029 of PVKA01018866.1, read as the reverse complement.
AAACACATAGTTAACTTTTATGATGATATGTATTCTATTGTGCCTCACATGAACCCTTTTGGTGACATATTGATTGTAGAGATTTTCAGAACTATATCACAGATTTTTAATTAGAGTAGAGAAAGTTAGCAGCAAAATAAAGGAAAGACTATTTTATGTGAAACCAAGATTTGGATTATAGACACAGAGGTTCATAGTTTGTATTACAATTCTATAAAATGGAAAATAATACTACTTTCTCCACACCCCTTATGTAAATTCATACCTGCATGTGTATTCACATTTATTTTAAAACATGATTTTAGGGCCCAGGGAGATAGCTCACTAGAATAAGTGCATGCCTGGAAATAGTAGGGTCCTGAGTTCAATCTCCAGAACTGCAAAAAAAAAAAAAAAATTTTAAATGTTTCTACATAGTGTAAGAAGCTAAGAGAACAGAAGTGTTGTAGTACTGCACACTAGCTTTTATAAATTTGAACAAAAGACATGTGAAGTCCAATACATAGACAAATGCTAGATTTAATATGGCTGATCAAGAATGTAAGTGGAGAGTTCATTATGCAACTAAAGTAGAGTCACTTCTTAGCTAGAAAAGAAGATGTGATTTGAGAATTAAAGGCACATGTAATAGATGACTATGGAAAACCTTCTCTCTCTAGGAGATCTCTGTCCCCTGGTGAAAGAGCCACACACAAAACTGAGGATAAATTATGCTGTTTTAACAATCAGGAAAGGGAAGAAAAACACATGGTGTTAGCTTGACTAACAGTTTGAGGTCATATCTTAAGTGACATAAATCTGACACATACATTTCTTACTGCATTGTTTCTTTGGTGTGAGAAACCAAATGTGTGAATAAGGTCCAAAATGGAAATAGAAGGTTGGACATGATCCAGAAAGCACCAATTCATGGAAGAACTAATTAGCACATTTACTTTGATTCTATTCATATAGTGTTTCCTTATCTAACAAAATAGCGAAAAAGATGTACTAGCAGTGTGTTCAGATGTGGTACTTGATAGTTTGGAGGGAATGAGGTGCAATTATTGAAATGAAATAAGACCAGTAAATACGTAAAAAAGACTAAGTAACATTTAACAGGGAAAACATTCTCTAAGTCAGTTTGTTATTGATATAATACTAATAATCATAATTACACTATATAGTTATTGAATATTTAAAATGAGTGGACAATGAAAGAAAATATCCTTAGCTCGACAATTTCTTTGAATAACTCCCTATGGTTGCAGAATGCTGGACTGTGTTGGATTGTGGTGTCGAGTTCAAGAACCTAAGGTAGTTGAATGTCAATGGAGTGCCCACTTTTGACAGGTGTAGACAAAGGAAGGGTTGTAAAAAGAAAAAATCAGGATGTGTGTGTATAGACAGTACAGTTGGGATAGATAACGCTGTGCTTCTACATAATTCTATGAGAGGCAAGATCTGCACTAATGGTGGTTGGACAGGATATTATGTCAGCTTTTAGCGCTATGGTCATCTACTAGGTAAATAATTATTGAATCTTTGATATAATTCAGCTATAAAAAAGCCTGTAAATATAATTTCATGTATGCCCCTTGTACAATACCAAAACGTTATGAAAACAGTTTGCAATGTATTAATTCATCGACTCTGTATGGTTAAGGTGTCTTGAAACTGTCTGTTTGACATTTGTATTTTAATAAAATAAAAATAAATGGAAAAAAAAATAGAAATACCGTTTTACAAGTGGCTGTGAAAGAATCCTCATTTATGTCTTATTTTTCCAAATATTTTCTAAGAAAAATTAATTAACAGCAATTCAACATGAATAACAACAGATTTACATTTTTTTTCCTTTTTTACTAATTTGATCTGTAATATGTACCATGCTGTTTAGGGGTGTATTTATTCAGACAGAGATTTTGATATTCTGTTATCAATTAACAGGCAATTGTATCAATTGATCTGTGGAGAAAAATGGATATTCTTAAACTGTCTATACAGGGAATAGTAAATCAAGTAGCTGTGTAATTAACTCATAATTATATAAGCATTAAAGGCATAATTATAAGATTATTAATATGTTAAAATTATAAGGAATTTTCTGGCATTTAATTAACATTTACCAAGGCAGACTACAGCAAATTAAATATCAATTAATAAAAATAGTGACATTTATTAGGATACTCTATTAGTTGGCACAATTGTTAGCTTGTTATCACTGGCTTTTAAAATTCCGATTAAGTGCGTAAATATTCCCTATAATTTTTATGTGTTAAAATGTAATTATATTAGTGTCCTGTAATTTTAAATTGATTATACAGGACCTCTCATAATTTCAATGTTCTCTTCAGTTTCAATTGATTCATATTGACATTCTGTAGTTTATAAAGCCATATAAATATTTCCACAGGAATTAAGCAACCTTAAAATCTCACTCTTCTTTAAAGTATTATTATACACCTCATATTAAAAATTATATTAAACCTACTGGACCATCTGTATCTTAGGTAAAACATTTGATGTGTCTCCTCAATAGCTGTGATACTCTTTAACACAGATCTATAATTTACTATACATGTTCCCATCCTTATAGCTGATATATATATATACTGTGACTGACTTTTTTAATCTTAAACATCTGGACAACCTTTTAAAAATTATAGGTATTTCAATTCTGAGTCAATGAGCAACAGATAACAATATGCACAATAAGTATATTTAACATGAGAGACATCTTAAATAGTCTAAAATATCCATTATGCTGATAAGGGCCCCAAACTCTTACAGTGTAGCTCTTTCATCCATTACTTTCTACATATTGAGTTGGTATATGAAGATTTAGAACTATGCTGATAGAATACTTCTAAATCCTTGCAAAAATAAAATTTCAAATTGAAAACTGTGGTTAAATAAAACATAAAAACCACCCGAAGTGATAGGTCAAATAGTCTTCATTTCACCATACCAACCTATGGTTGTTAAGTTTCATTGTGTTAATTTGATTGGCTTTATACCCTCCTAAGCAATTGGGATGAAACACTTCTGATATGACTAGGCAGCTCACGTGGGTATGATCTTGGTATTTTGTGCTCCTTCACTACTTTCTCTTCAGAACTTCCTCATGTTCTTCATCCTGAACAAAATAGGAACACATAAATTGTATTATTTTTGCTCTGCTAGAACCTTTCATCACAATATTTTTTCTCTTGAATCCAGGTGATTATGAAACAATTAGTCATAACTCTCATCATTTAAGTTGTAGGGGTCCTGACCTAATGGAGGAATGTTAATATAAGACATCGGTTCTAGAAAAGTGGTGTCATTGTTGTGCTTGTTCCGAACCACATGGTTCAGAAGTTTTTTGAACTTGCTTGGAGGAGGAATTCTAAAGCTTTGGTGATATGGACAAGAGAAGCCCTAAAAAAGTGATGGTGAACCTTTGAGAGACCAAATGCCCAAAGAGCAACTAAAGCCCACTTATTTATCACAAGGTTTTAATACTATGAATAAGCCTGAATACTTGATAAAAACACACAACAAACACATATTTCTGAGTTGCAACCCAATTAGAGGGATGCCAGCTGATTGCCCACTGTGGCACATGTGTCTAGGTTCACCACCACTTTTCTAGAATGATATAAGTATATCTTGGTTGGCCATTCTTGTCAGAGCCTAGAAGACTTGAATGCTAATAGGGTCATGGAAAATAAAGGCCAGGCTCACTAGTTTTCAGCTGGAAGTAAGGATTTTGTTGAGGGTTGGAGTAGAGGCCATGCCTGCCACACTCTTGTTAAAAAATAAATTGTCTAAAGTTTGCCCATGCCTTGAGGATCTTTAGGAAGTTAACTTTGAAGGCTGAGAACAAATTGATCTGACAGAATACATTTCAAAACAGTCTAGTACTCAGGCTGTAGAATCAGTACTGCTGGATACTTTAATGCATATTGATAATGAAGATCAGAGTCAAAGAGCAGAGCAATTTGGATAATTTAATTTGGACTTAAATGGAATCATGTGTAAAGGTGGGGAAAGGAAACACGACAACTGAGGAGATGATGCTACTAACAACAGAGAGAGTAGCTTGTAGAGGGAAGAGAAGGAAGACTCTTCCAATGTATCTAGGAAATAAATAAGACTCCACCCATTAGCTTAAAGGTACAAAAGTGTCAACTCTATATTTGAGGAACAGGTTCCTGAGACTGGTGGTCTAGAAAAACAGTCTAAGAATAGGGTCCTCTTCCAGCACAGCCTGTCCAGCATTTGTTATTAGCTGATTTTTTGACAATAGCCATTCTTTGAGTGTAGACTATGGAAATCAGGGTGGAGATTCTTCAGAAAACCAGCATCAGTGGTCCTATTCAGCCCAGCACATATATTTTTCCAGAAAAACTGAAAACATCATACCACAGTGATGTATGTATGCCCATGTTTATACCACAACTACTTGGCATAGCGATATCTTGGAAACAACCCAAATTCCCATCAACTGAGGAATGGACAAAAAAGATGTGGCATTTTTATACGATGGAGTATTACTCAGCTAGAAAAACTAAACTCAAAAGTTTTGTATGTAAATGAATATAATCACAGACCATAATAATTAATGAAATAAATCAGACCCCATGTGCTAATATCACATTGTCAACCCAGTGTATGAACATGAATGAGTAAATAAAATCTGAAAGGCACAATGCATATAGTGAAAGGAAAAGAATCTGTTGAAATGAAAGGAGTACCTGGAATAGAGAGTAGGATAAATGAAAGAAAGAAGGGAAAAAAATATATATTTATAAACACAGGATAGCTTAGATACTAGAACTGCTAACGTCTGCTGACCTATTGAAATGACCAGATAATATTTACTTTTCTCTGATTTTTAGCTTTTTAAAAAATTTCTGATCAATTTTTGAGGCTTATATCTTGCAATCTGAAAAACTAATTTGAGTACAACTACATGCAACATAACAGTCATTGTTGAATTCCTATCATTTGTTTAGTGAAATTATGGATTGTTTCTATTTTTCAATGTAATTTTAATTTAATTAATTAATTAATCTTTATTATTTTACATATAATTAATCATAATTTTTTGATAAATTAATTCATGGAAAACTGTTTTTAGAATGTTTGGTATTGTACAAGCTAGAATACATGATATTATACTTACAAATATTATTATAGAAAATGTCTCTAATCGGTGAATCAAGAATATAGCTGTATACATATGTTATTTTTTTATTCCTGAATTATACCACAGATTCAAAAATTTTAGTATTTTCTACCTTGTTATTTTCCTAGTGGTTTTCCATAGTATTAGAAGCTAACATAATATCTTGTCCAACCACTATTAGTCCAAATCTTGCTTCTCATAGCATTATGAAGAAGCATGGCATATTTATCTTAACTGTACTGTTTATACACACACATCATGATTCTTCCATTATATACCCTTTATTTGTCTAGACCTGACAAAGATAGGTAGGTACTCCATTGTCATTAAACCAATTTAGGTGCCTGAACTTGACAACACAATCCAACACAGTCCAGCATTCCACAATAATAGTGAATTATCTGAAGAAGTTGTTGACCATAGCCCTTTACAGCTCAACTTATTATTATTGCTCTGAATTGTATACCTTATTTTTATATTTTCTGCTGGATGGTTAAGACTGAGATAAAACAAGACCTATATATCAAAACATATAGGTTTTGTTTCTAATGAGGTCAGTGAAGTCCCCTCAGGTTTATCTTGTAATCCTGTACCTTACTCTGTAGATCCTTTCTCTGTATCATCCATGTGGATGAGTTACAGCCAGTGCTTGAGCAATTTGCTCTTTATGACAGCCTGAGACAAAGTTTTCTCTCCATGTGACTCTCTCCAAGTACACTATAGATCATTGATCTCCTTGCTCTGTGGCTCCAAAATATCCTTATTCAGAAAATTTGGGGTATAACTGAGTTCCATGATGTTACAGTACAGGTTCACCTATGTCCTGAGGATTCACTGACCTTGAAAGGCTAGGGACAAAATGTTGGCTGGCCTTGCGGCTCTTCTATTTCTTCAGTTTTGATCTGTGAACTTAGATTGTTAACCATCCAGAAGAAAAGCTGATAAATACCCTACAGCATATGCCATTCCGTTTGCCCTAACTATCTGACTCAATTGTATTTAATTGTTGTTGTACATTTCTATTTGTATTTCTTCTTTTGACTTCTTAAACTAGGGAGACTATACGATATTTGCACATGTGTGTCTGGGATAATTCACTTATGAATATATGTTCAAATGGCATCTACTTCAACATAAATGCTTCAAGTTTATCATTCTTTACACCTGAAAATACTTCACTGTATAGAAATATCACATCTTTTGCAACTATTCTTCATGTGATGGACATCTTGGTTGTTTCCAAAATTTTGCTATCACAAATTGTGCTGCTATAAGCATAGGTACACATATATCACCGTGATATAACATTTTCAGTTCCTCTGGGACAATTCCCATTAGGGGGATAGCTGGCTTGAATGGGATTTCCAGTCCTACTTTTTGAGGAGTCTCCACACTGATCTTGATAGTGGTTATACCAGTCTACATTCCCACCAGCAGTGGAGCAGTGTTCCCTTTTCCCCACAACCTCGCCAACATTTGTTGTTAATTGATTTTCTCATGATAGCCATTCTTTCTGGAGTGAGATGGTATCTCAGTGTTGTTTTTATTTGCATTTCATGAATGGCTAGCGATGTGGAGCATTTTTCATATATTTATTTGCTTCTTTCATTTCGTCCTCTGAGAAGTGTGTATTCATCTCAGATGCCCATTTCTGAATTAGGTCTTTAAATTTGAGGGCCCTGTTATATCTTTATATATTCTAGACTGGTTAGGATTTTTTTCAAAGTTTGTGGGTTGTCTTTTCACTCTGTTGACAATTACTTTTGATGTGCAGAAGCTCTTCAAGAAGTGTTGATCCCAGTTGTTGATTCTTTCAAGTGTTTCGGTGCAAATATATGTTTGTTCATGAACTCATTACCTACCTCTATGTCTTTAAGAGTTCCTGCTACTGTCATTTCCAGGAGATTGAGTGTTTCTGTTTTAATGGTTAGATCTTTAATCCATTTTGACTTTAGCTTAGAGCATGGTGATAGAGCTGAGTCAAGTTTTAATTTCCAGCATGTAGAAAGCCAGGCTTTCCAGAACCATTTGTTAAAAGAGGCTATCTTTTTTCCAGTGAACTTGTTTGGGCTCTTTGTCAAAGACCAGATGGCTGAGTGTGTTCATAGATGGTTCTGCAACTTCTAATCTATTCCACTGATCCTCAGGTCTATTTTGTTGCCAATACCATGCTGATTTTATCACAGTGGCTTTTTAGTATAATTTCAAGTCAGGAATTGTGATGAATCTTGCCTTGTCTTTATTGGCCAAAATTGTCTTTGCTATTCTAGATCATTTGTGGTTCCGAATAAATTTTAAAAATGATTTCTCTAGGTCTGGGAGATATACTGGTGCCAGTTTCATGGGTGTTGCATTAAATCTGTACAGCAATTTTGGGAGTATGGCCATCTTCACGATGTTGGTTCTTCCTATCCAGGAGCATGGAATATCTTTCCATTTTCTGAAATCCTCTCTAATCTCTTTTCTTAGGGTGTTGTAATTTTCTGTGAAAAGATATTTGACTTCTTGGTTAAGTGAATCCCAAGGTATTTCATTTTCCACGGTGCAATTGTAAAAGGTATTGTTTCTATAGTTTTCCTTTCACTGTGCTTGTTATCTGTGTAGAGGAATGCTATGGACTTTTGAGTACTGACTTTGTATTCTGCTATGCTACTGAATTTCCGTATCAGTTCTAGTAGTTACTTGTTGGAATTTTTTGGGTCTTCCAAGTAAAGTATCCTGTCATCTGCAAATAGTGATAATTTAACTTCTTCTTTACCTATTCTTATTCCCTTTATTTCTCCCTCTTTTCTAATGGATGTTGCTAATGATACCAAGACTATATATATATATATATATATATATATATATATATATATATATATATATATATAT